>SZWC01016973.1:18248-39864 GCA_023375785.1 Penium margaritaceum
GGGGGGGGGGGGGGGGGGGTAGGGGGTTACGCCAAATCGAGCGTGAAAGGTTCACATGAAACGTTTGCGAAGCTAGGTACAATAAAAGGAATTGTTCGAAATAAAAACTTCCCTATTTACATTCATTTTAGTTGAACACAAAGTTTTGGAGTTGTATATGTTATGCTAAACAAAGCGTAGATGGTGAAAAGGTAGAATATGCGAGGCATTATACGATTTTTTAAATTTTAGAAACTTTATAAATCTATAATTAGATTAAATTGTACTTCAGTGATAATTTCCGAATGATCGAACACAAATACAAGTGTCGAGTTACAAATGAGAGTGAAAGGCTCCGCCGAGGCTTCGAGAGGCTTCGAAGATTGACGGCGACGATTTGAGGTGCATCTTCATAAATCTCCACGTTTTTTGATGCACCGATAAGTGGACCGAGAGGTTGTGACACTTTTGTCGATGATTCTCATAAGTGGTCGAAGTTTTCGGAAAGTGCGAGAAGGATCACCGGGAGGCGAGGGAAGTTGGCCGAATTTCCCTCCACCGTTTGAGTAAAAATCGAGGTCTCGCTAGGTGGTGCGTATTCGTATAATGACAAAAATGCCCACTCGGAAGGTTAGGGACTTGTGCGCGTCAAGTACATAACACCACCCCCCCCCCCCCCCCCTCCCCTAGCCGCGACGTCCAAGCGCGCGTACAAATGTGGCCTGTGACGGCGGTCGTATCCGCCGATCGGATGATCGACGTCGCATAAGTTGTCATGGGGTTCCCAACTTTATGCGCAGAGTCGTAGCCGTGCCACTTGAAAAGATATTCTGTCATTTTACCATGTTGTTGATGGCCAAGGATGTCCACGATGACGTATTTTGTGTCCTCACCCACTTGTACAAGAGGAGGGGAAGGTACATCCCTGCAAGGGAAGTTCTCTCCGGAGTCCTAGTAGTGCCTAAGTCTGCTGGAATGGAATAATGGGTGGAGCTTGATTTTCCCAACCACTGGGTTTGCATGCGCTCGATCTCAAACGGTCTTAACCATCGGGGTTCGAGCTTTGAACACTCGACTTTGCGGCGTTTGGTTTTTGTCGAGCTGAGGGGAACCCTGTCGCTAGCAGCGAACACGTCGTCGCCATGATGTCGGTCGGCAGCTCACTTCAATGCCGCTTGTGTCTTTGCGAGTATCTGTCGTGCTTCATCCCAGATGGTGGAGAAGTCGCAACGTTGGACGTCGACTATGCGAATGTTGCCAATAGCTGTGAAGTCCGACTAGTGTGGCGGGAAATCTGCCATACACCACTTTGAACGGTGTTTTACCTGTTGCGATGGATATTGCCGAGTTATATGCGATTCTGGTGGTTGGGAGATTTGTTTTCCACGATTTCGGTCGTGTGGTTCGCGTAATTTTCGAACAAGTTGTTTGAGCATCCGATTGGTCCGCTCGGTTTGGGTGTCGGTTCGAGGGTGGAACACCATTAAAATCTAGATCCGAATGCCTTAGCGAGTCATCAGTTTGTGCCAAAAACGGCTGGTGAATTGACCGTCTCTGTCGCTTGTGATGGTTCTCGGCACGTCATGTAGCCGCACAATGTTTTTAAGAAACATCCGTGCTGTTCCTTCGACGGTGACGGTGGTCGTTGTCGGAATAAAGTGAGACATATTGGAAAGCCTGTCGACAACAACGAGGATGCGTCATATCCCTCCGGTGTGACTGGTAATCTGGTGACGAAGTCAATGGAGATGTCGGTCCACAGTTCCGTCAGAATGGAGAGCAGCTGCAGACGCCCGGGTGGCCGCGTGCGACAAATCTTGTGACATGTCGCTGAGACATGTCACAAGATTTGTAGAAGTTGGCAACGTTGGTTTGCATCCTTTCCTACCAATAGTGCTTTGCCAGTTTCTCGAGCATCTTGTCTTCTCCGAAATGTCCACCTGGACGGGTGTCTGAGCACTCCTCGAGTAGCATACAACGGAGTTTGTCCTTCGATGGAACGACCACCTGGCGAGTGAATCATCGCCGCCCGTAAGGTGTGTTGTAAGAAGGACTTTGCCCTGTCCCATCCACCATGCAGGTCATAGCCACGTGTGAAAAACAGCTCGAGATACGGATCTCGTTGTAGTTGAAGTGTCACTGCCTCATCCATTAAGTCTGGTCGACGGCGAAGTGTGTCTGTGGGGTTGGGTTTGCCCGGCCGATGCTCAAATTGTAGTCGAACCTGGATTCTAGGAACTCCATCCATCGAGTTTGACTTTCACTGAGGTTCGGCTGCATCTTCAATTATTTGAGCGCATGATGGTCGGTGCGTACTACGCATCGGCGGCATTCAAGACAGCACCGCCAACACCTCCTTCTCGTGTACAACATAGTTGAGTTCTGGTCCACGTAACGTTTTTGACATATACGCGACCGGTTGCTCTCCGTTGCCGTGATCTTGTAGGAGAACCGCGCCAATGGCTCGGTTGGAGGCGTCCGTAGCCATGACAATGTCGACCGTTGGATCGGCTAACCGTAGGGCTGGCGCCAAGAAGCAGTGAACACTTCTGGTTCGTTGTCTCCCTACCACCACTCGCTTTAATTTTGGGTGAGTTGGAGAGAGGCATTGACACCTGGGCGTAATACTGTACAAAACGCCGGTTGTAATTGCATAAGCCGAGAAAACCTTGAAGGTCTCGGAAGTTGGTCGGTGTCGGCCAATCAATGGCTGCTGCCATTTCTTTTTTATCCATGGTGATCCGTCCACCGTCGATGACATGATCCAAGAACTCGATCGAACGGCAACTGGAGTCACACTTCGAGAGCTTTTCGAAAAAATCCCTTCTTTGTCTAAACTCTAAGAAATTTTCGTAGATGTCCATCGTGCTCCTCCGTGGTGCAGCTGTCTTCAAGGTACACCACGACAAAATCGTCGAGGTACATGCGGAAAATATTGTTCATCGGTGCCATGGACGTTGCCGGGGCATTCGTGAGTCCAAAGGGCATGACCACGAAATTGAAATGCCCGTAGCATGTTCGGAACACCGTCTGCTCAATGTCGGCGTCTGCCACACGGTTCTGGTGATAACCGCTATATAAGTTGATTTCGGTGAGCTCCGCTGAGTTGGTCGAAAAGTTCATCGGCACGGGGAAGAGGGTAACGTTTCCCGATGGTGGCGTCATTCAACGCCCGTTAGTCCACACACACCCACATTTTGCCAGTTTTCCTTTTCACAAATAGTACCCAGCTGCTCAATGATTTCGATATTAAATATTTTTGCCTTGGTTGAAGTTCGTCGAATTTGACATGGACGCCAAATTTAAGAGACCACTAAAGCATGTTTGAAATGTATCTATCGATTTTAGGGGACCACCTGTTTTTCTTATATCCATGTTACTGAAGCTCCTTCAAACTTGTGTTTGGTAACGACTGCCCACCTCGTCAATGGTGTAAGGACAGCACAAGAAATTCGACAAGTACATGCTTTATCTTGCATACTTCAAACATTCAAACATACAAATGTGGAGACAAAAAACACTTTTGTCGAGCACTTGAGCATGTACGATGCGAAGTGCCGAGCGTGTGGCAACAATCCACGTCCCACTTTGCACTTCGTACTTCACATTTCACACGTGCCACATGCCGCGACTACTTTTTCACTGTGCACGAGGTGCGGTGGTGTAAAGTGCGAAGTGTGACGTGTACTGTTTGTTGCACGTTGCACCTCGCACCGAGCACGAGCGTCGAATTAAAGATCCACCATGGAACTGAAATTGACGGGTCGTCGAATTCAAGGTACCCTCACAAGTCCGCTCGACGAATTTAACGGAACACGGAATATATTTTAACCTGGTCATAAATAAAGAAAACTAAAATAGCTTAAAGTTAGCTGTCGAATTCAATGAGCAGTAGGGTACTAGTGCGGCGTATGGTGACGTGGATTGGCGGATGAACCCTTGACCGAGCATATTGTGGAGCTGTTTTTTCAACTCGGCCAGCTCGTGTCCGCTCATCCGATAGGCCCATCAAACCATGGATCAGCTGCCCGGCTTTAATTCGATGATATGGTCCATTTCGCGTTGAGGTGGTAGGGTTATTGGGAGTTCGTTGGGGAAGACGTCTGCAAACTCTTGGATGAGAGGTGTGAACTGCTCGGGAACCATTGCAAACTTTGTTGATGTCGATGAGGCCGATGAAGCTGATGAGGCTATTGGGACTGATGAGTCAGCTGCTGCCATTTTCGCTGCCTCGATTGGCTCGAGATGTACGAGCTACGTATGATTCCCGGGTCGGAAACAATACTTGGCTACATTGATCGGTATCGGCTGCACTAGTTGTCACTTCTTGATCGCTGTAGCTTCCTCTTCTACTTCTACCTCTGCTGCTTTCGTTGTTGTCTTCCGCCCATGCGCGAAAGTTGTCGCTTAACGCCATTGACTTCCATGTAGACATTGCCACTGTTCCAGTCAATCTGCGGATCGTGCTGGCACATGACATAGTGTCTGATAATGCTTTTTTGATCACTCGTTGGACATGACCTCCAGACCATTGCATCCAGCAAGTCTCCCACTTGTACTCGTAGTGCCACTCAGAGTCTCCGTATCTGTAATCTTCCGTCGACGGTTTTCCCTTCAAACACCCCTGGTTTAGTCTATAAACCCTACTTTCAAACCATGTCCTTGCTTACAAAATAGTGAGAGGCTCCTCCATCCAATAGTTTCGCTATTGTTTTGCGACTCTTGCAATCCCGGAGTCGCACTTTTAACAGTATCGCCGGTTGGTCCTCGTACCCCTCATTGAACTTTGGGATCTCAAAAACCGTATGTGTCGTCGTGAGCCGCTCAGTTAGACGATCGTTCAGCACAACTCGCTCCTCTCGGACAACATTCACACCTTTCACTCCTGCCCTTTGCTGTTTCTTGACTCAGTTTTCTGTGACTTCCCCTGACTCGTGGCTTGATGCTTGATTTGGCAGTTTCAAGCGATGTGCCCAAATTTTCCATAGCTGTAGCATGTGCGTATATCTATTTGGTTGACGGCGTCTAATTCCATCAGATTCGATGATTCTCTTGACTGGCGCTTTCTGTTCCCACAGTAATTTTGGTTGGGAAGTTGCCAATCATATGATTCATGGATGCGAGTGTTGTAATTGGCACTGTCGATCCTTTCTGTTGCTATAGATAGTTCGAGGTGCCAAACATGGCGATCACTTGCTGGATGTCTCATTTGAGGCCGTTCTTGCAGTAAAAACAGAGTTCATCAGGGGCTGTGTCTACACCAGTGATGATCTCAAGGAATCTCCGCATGTACTCTGCCACGTCGAACTTCTGACGGAGACGTTGGAGCTTGTACCGAGCGTCAGAATCCTTGTTCGGTCGTCTGTAACATGTAAGCATTATGTGCGAGAATTTGCTCCAGTCAGTTGGTGGCGTTAGCGAGTCTTGCCATTGCAGGTTGATCTGCTCCAAGGACAGAATACCTGCAGTCGGCTATATGAGACAGGTGCTGTTGGCATTCGACGACGCCCCGTTGGACTCCTGCTGCAGTTGTATGGCCTTTAGGTCGGACCACCAACTTAATGCCGTGCCACGCAAAAGCGTGGCTGCAAGGTCGATTTCCTTTTGATCGTTGTTGATCATAGTAGCGGTGAAGTACACCTCCAAGCTCGTCAGCCACATTCAAACCGTCGGTCTCTTAGAGTTTATAGGATCGAATGGTTTGGGTGGGGCCAGACGAATATTGGATTCGTTCGAGAGTTGGGCATTTCTCTGGACGAGCACCGCCTCTCGTGCACTTGCATTACAAAGAGCCTCCATTAGGACATTGAGCTGTTGGAGCAGATGTCCGTTGATATCCTCGAGCGCAGAGATACCGTTTGCTAGTTCCTCTTTGATATGCGCCCGTCGTTCGGTGCTGCCAGTCGTTCCTACTCCAGTCTTCGAGGCAGTTGGTAAGGCCGGCTGGTTTATCCTTGTCAGATCCATGACTGGGTTGGTCGTCGGAGCCATCGTGGTTGATCCGGTTGCTGCATATCCTGCCACGCCAGCGTTCGCTACGGCTTCAGGGTTCGCGTGCATAGGCACGTTCTGCTCCTCCATCACCGAAGTCGCCGTTGAAGTCCCGCCACTTTTTGTCAGTTACGGTCACTTGCTTTACATCGTGGTCATGAATTCTACGAATTCTTGATGTGTGAAATGCGCCAACTGCTTGTGTGAGGTAGTCCTTCGGCTGGGTAATGTTGTCAGATGCCTCTCTAGCATCACTGCGCTCTGATACCAAGTGTTATGCCGAACGCAGCGTAGATGGTGAACATGTAGAAATTGTGAGGCCGAACACGGTTTTAGAATTTGGAGACACTTGAGCAATTCATAGTGAGCAATAAGTGTACTTCAATGACAAGTATCAAAATGATTTGAACACATATACACAAGTGTCGAGTTACACATGAGATTTAGTCATGGTCATTGAGACAACCGTGGAACAACGCGCGTGGAGTCGCGTCGTGAGTAGTCGGATTGAGAAGCTCCACCAAGGAATCGGGGGGCTTCAAAGACCAACGACGAAGATATGAGATACATCCATATAGATCACGATACTTCTCATTGCGTCGAAAAGTCGAACGAAAGTTCGTGACACTTCTGTCGATGATTCTCAAGTGCGAGAAGGGTTGTCGGGAGGCGAGGGTAGTTGGCCAGATTGTCCTTGACCACCGGAGTAAGATTTGAGGTCTCGTTGCGCGGTGGGCTATTTGTGCAATGACAGAAATGCCCGCTTGGAAAGGTTAGAAACTCGTGTACGTCTGGTACATAATAGTCTAAACCATGCAAACAACAACAATAACAAGAACGAGGCATATTTTGGCCTTGTGTTACCTCCCATATGTAAACGAGTCTCTAAACATTACGAGTGAGAATCCACGTCCGTAGATTCATGGCCCACCACATGTCAAGCTTAGGATTTATATGCCGATCCATCCGTGGCATTTTGGCCACCTGCGTCGACCTCTGACATTTTGCCTCGCGAGGTTCCGACACTTTCCGCCACTTTTCAGAACGTTCAACAAATTCATTTTGAACTACATTAATGTTTGGATACTACTCGATCAACTTCTCCATAGCGTTAGACTTTTGGCATAATGTCTTAGAGCAACCACTCTGGACGCCACGTCGCACAAGTCACTCAACTCGAGCGCCGAAGTCACAATACATGCCTTATTGTGGTT
Source organism: Penium margaritaceum (assembly GCA_023375785.1). Taxonomy (NCBI): domain Eukaryota; kingdom Viridiplantae; phylum Streptophyta; class Zygnematophyceae; order Desmidiales; family Peniaceae; genus Penium; species Penium margaritaceum. Next base: position 25,433 of record SZWC01016973.1, read on the forward strand.
ATTGTCGTTATATAAGAGTGCTTCACTTGTTCGAAAATTATCATCAAAGTACACATATTATGATGTAAAAGTTATCCAATTGTCCCAGCTCCTCGAATCGTCTTCAACTCCATACCTCATCCCTTAATCCATCCATGCCATGTACAACTAACCCTTGGTATCAGATTGTAGTGGCACAAAAGGGATAGCCGACGTATGAACTACATGGCAACAATATTGCATGAGTCTTCAACGCATCGCCACTGTTCAAAAGTTCACAGACCTCAAGATGACAAAGGTAATGGAGCAAGCACACCAGGTTTGAGCAGCAATAATTGGCGAAGACTCCCGGGATGGAAGATGAGCAACGGACGGTCAACAGCGCTATCCATGGGAACCTGGCAGCAACACCGATGACCAAGACGGCCAACCTGGTGATGGAACCCTATAACTCGGTGAACCCTTCATCCCTGTTGTTGTCCGTTGGGTTGACACCTTGCATAATGGGAGGCACCAGCTGACATGCTCAAAACAACAAGGACCTATACGAGAAGTTGTCGGGACTCGAAAGCCTGAAAACCCATGTGCTCCAATATCTCAACATGGTGATGGAGGAGCTCTGCAATTCACGCGCTTGGGAAATAGTGCTCATTGAGAGAAATGTTAAACTCTCGAGTGAATCCCAAAATTGAATGGCACTTATTCTGTTGCTCAATCCTGTAAACTGCAAAGGACCGATGGTCCGGATGTGGCTGGCGCGTTTGGAGGTTTACTTCACCACTACTGGGGTCAACAATGACAAGAAGAAGAATTGACCTCGCGGCCTTGCGTTTGGATGGCATGGCTTTGAGTTGGTGGTCCAATCTAAAGACCATCCGACGACAACAGGATACCGGTGGAACTAGAGCAACGGCTCACGCGACCGCTCTCACATCGTCGATCGCAGGCGTTCAACCTCTTGGGTAGATTATTCCAACGTGCCACAAATATTGTGACTCCATCGGAGAACTTGATGGAGTTCGCGTGTGCCACACTTGCACGCTTTGGAAAAATGGACAAGAAGTCTGATGCACGGTACATGTTTCAATACATGCATTAAGAATCTTGCGTGAAAAGGTACACTTGGTGTTTCCGTGAAATCATCACCGGTAGTGACCTCGTCTCCAACAAACTTTGTTTCTATTACAACGGCCTCATGCACAACATCCGGTGAGCTATCGCTATATCCAGTGTCCGATACCACCTTCCCCTAATGATCAGTAGCCGATCCTATTGACAGTGCTCACTACAATGCTCAGACGCAGGAATCCAACGGCTGGTGACCCCAAGGCCATAATTCCTACTATGGCAGAGGGAATTCAGAGTTGGAGGAAACCTCGTCTCTGATGGAGATAGCGGGAAGCCGGGGCACACCTTGCACCGTCGAATAGCGTGATCAACGGCTATGCTAGACTTGCCAAAAGCCAAGGCACATCTTGTGAGACTGTTGGAATTCGGTGGAACACATCAAAAAGAGGGGAGATCACAAGTTAAAAAAGAGTTGGAAAACGACAAAGGGTAGGGACGATATAGCTCTTGTGTGGTTGAAAAAATCTGCTCTGACTGGTAGTTCATCTCAGCGGCTCACATTGCCGTAGAATAGAGTTCATGAGGTCACGATATTTGATGAGGGTTACGAGGACGGACATCCGGTTATACTGCTATGGGTACAACCGAGGGGCTATAAAGTTTAGAAAACAACATTGACACTACAGGATTGAGGAGCTTCTCACAACTTTGTAAGCAACGGCATTGTTTGACATTTGTGCTCATAATTTGAATCAAAGGTGTTTGGAGGAAAATCAGTCGACAGACAACTATAGATCCATCAAATTTGCGAGCATCTCTTACTACAAGTTGGGGATCTACAGGATATAATGGTCAGGAGAACTTGCCCAGTGTGAGCACAAAATTAGCCTCGGGCAAGATTTCTTGTACCGACACAATCCGCGGGTAGACAAAAGTAGTGGATCTCCCGATACCAGCATAATGGCATAAAATATTCACCTACATTTTATCAAACAACCCACGATATTGCACCATTTACGGGAAGCAACAAGGGTAGCAACAAATGAAATTGCAGTAATCTTAAAATATGATCCGATATCGCTGGACGTGGTCAAGAGATATCCACGACACAAAACACAACTGTAGCTAGTGCATGTTGAGGTAAATGAGGCAGATGAAATCGCAGTGGTATAAGCAATCGCATGGACTTTGACAGCTCCCAGGTTTGTACCTATTGCGGAGGAGTTTTCACCACTTGTCGAGGAGTTTCAAGGGGTTGTTTTGGACACACTCCCCTGAGAGTTACCCTTGAGATGAAGCGTCGACCACCAGATATACCTGAAGTTGAGGAAGCTGACTGAGGGTGAAAGGGACCTATCAGATGATCAAACATGAGCTGATCGAATGCAAAAGGCAGCTGAATGATATGCTCAACCAGGGGTTCATCAGGCTATCCACGTCACCTTACACAGCACATGTACTTTTCACGGAAATGAAAATAGGCAGTTTGTGGATGTACATGGACTACCAAGCATTAGAAAACATCGCCATCAAGAAGCGCTACCCCCTCTGGCCAGCAAAAAAAATCTTTTGACCAATTTCGTGGGACTAGAATAGTACCAAAATGGATCCATGTCGCGACTATCATCACATCCGCATAGCTGAAAGGACATCAATAAGACGGTGTTTTACATCATAAATGGGTACGTCAAGTTCTTGGTTATGCCATTATGACTCACAAATGATCCTACCACATTCATGGCAGTGGTGAACGACATAGTCGGGTTTTACTTCGATGACTTCGTCGTCGTGTATCTCGACAAAATCCTGGTGTATAGCCGCACCCCAAAGAAGCACAATGGACACCTCCAAAACACTCTCGATACCTTACAAAGGAAGAAATTCAACCAGAACTTTTGAAAATATGAATTCAATCGTCGTCGGCTCGAGATTTTGGACCACATAAACGGCGGTGGAAGGACCATCATGGACCCAAAGAAAGTGGCGAAAGTCGCTGATTGACCAACACCGACCAACGTTCGGGGCTTCCAAGAGTTTCTAGGATGCTATGATTACTACCGTCAATTTATAGATGTCTACTGAGTGCCAGCGCCTCTCTTTGATATCTCTCATAAAACCACCGAGTGGAGTTGGAGAGACAGGAAACAAGAGGTGTTTGGCTCTTTCAGATACAAGTTGACCTTGACACCAGTCCTACGATTGGTGTATCCAATGTTGGACTATGCCATCGTCACCGACACGTCCAATCCAGCAATTGGAGCCAAACTCCTCCAACTGATGATAGCCGAAGCATAGGTCAATTTTGGTAGTAGCTATCGCCCCACGGAGTTGGTCAAAGATTTCATCTGGTGGCAGTAGTGGCCTTTTTAGCCATAGTTTCTCAACATCAGTAGCAATAGTTGTGCAGTGCAGAGGTATTGGTTGGAGGTTGCAACAGCAAAAAATTTAGCATTATGATAGTTGTAGCAATAATAGTCATAACAATACAGTAGCAATGACAGGAGAAGTGCAGTAGTCATAGCTACTAGCTTCAACAGTAGCAGCGGCAGCAAAACACAGTAGCACACAACACTAGCAACATCAACTACAGTTACGTAGCAGCAATAGCAGCAGCATTGCAGTAGCAGTAGCTGTGTGCTACAATAGCAGCAGCAGTAGCAACACCGCGTTGTAGTAGCACCGTCAACTACAGTTTCAAAATAGTGATAGCTATAATAGTAGTAACAGCACACAGGCAACAACAGCCAGATACAATGTTGTCAATGGTAGCACCTTCACTTCTGGCTTTTCCATGGGAATGACACCACTTTGGTGGTGCTCGCAACCACGCTAGCTTACTCAGAAGTTCCGGCTGCGGCACCAGTTGACAGTTACTTAAAGGATCACCAGGCGCATCAGTAATGCACCTTGAGTAGTGGCACTCTCACGCCAAGGACCGCCTCAACAACGCTGTCGTGGAAAGTACACCCAAATCCTACAATTCCATCTTATCAAAGCATCTCGTGGAGGAGGGGATTATGCAGCCACACGACGCCATTGGGGTGGACACTATTAAGACTAACCTTTACGTTGCAATTTCTCAAGATACACTACTACTCAAGGTATTTAATTTGAACTATTTTTGTAATTGTTGAACTTGTGACAAAATGTTCTTCATTGAATTCTAAGTGTCAATTAAATAATTACAAAATGGTTTAGTTGAATTCATGATGGAAGTAATGATGTACTAGCTAAAAATATTTGTTTTTCCCCGTTCAAATCATGTTGGCGACATGAGCGCGATCCTCCGTGGCTGACTTCAAGTGCTAAGATTCGAACGTCCGAAGCCAGCTAAGGGTCAAACTCGTGTGTCGATCTCCTCTTGTAAGACCACACCTCCTTATAACAAAGTCAAAAATCACCTCCACACTGTGCGGGACATTGTATTGGCCAGTAAATATGCACAACAACTACCCCATGAGTTACGAAGGACCCCACGCGATACGATCTGCATGTTTGATTGTCGATGAAACACGTTACCATTTTTGTGTTGCGACATCGTTCATTGAATTCACGTGTGATGGTGGACATGACCTGGACCTGGACCTTGACTGCTGCTGACCTCATCTACGCTTCCCCTTCTTCTTCTTCCCCTGAGCTGCTGCTGAAACACCCTGTGTCTGAGTGGGTGTGGGCGGGGCCGAAGAGGAGGAGGAAGACGAGGACGTGAGGGAGGATAAAGAAGGAGACTGCAAAAGGGAAAATGGTGGTGATGCGACGACTACTGTAGCAAGGGAAATCTCCTGATGGGCCACGGCTGTCTCGCGGGCTGAAGTCACGTGGAGGAAGAGCTGATGCGCCCAAGGGAGAAGCTGCAGAGTGGCTGAAAAGGGCTCGAGGACAGCGTCGCTGTACCGTGTGAAGATGTCAGTATACTCAAGGCGAACTCTGAGCATCATCGTCCGGAGCGTCCACAGCTGTGTGCCTCCTGAGGTCCCAAGGCGTGTGTAGATGCGCATGGCGCGTCGCCAGCCATCGGCTGCAGGCTCTACAGGCCGTTGACGGAGAGAGTGGAAGGCACGAATGTGTTCTGCACGAGTGGAGTTTGTCTCTGCGGCCAGTAGGGATAAGGCCAGATCCCAACCTCCGCGTGGATCGGCGCCGGTGCCTGTGCCGGGCTCGCCAAGAAAGGGGCGGAAGTCGACGAAGGTCTCGCGTGGCATGGCATAGAGGATTCCACGCATCACCCTGGCTGCTGTCAGCACCTGTGTTGGGTCTATAGGCTGATACGGGCTGTGGTAGTAGGGCCACACGCCCTCTGAAGTAGCCCAAAACTGAAAGAGGATCTCCCAGCAGTCGAAGCCGTCCTCTGTGATGTACCGTGGAGGTGGTGTCTCAAAGTCCTTGGGTTCCCGCTCCGTGGGGAGAGCAACAGCAGGCCGAGGGGGACGAGAGACGGGGAAGACTCCTGGAAGGGGATAGTCACCGGGATAGTCGAGTGACGATAGCATCGTAGGAATCCAAGGAGATCTGGTGCCCGTCAGCAGCTGACAGAGGTGCTCCTGAAGAACTCGAATCTCATGATCCGCGGAGACGACTGTCATGCCTGGCATGAATGGATCATCATCCAGGAGGTCAGAAGGTGGTGGGTAAGGTCAAGCTCCTGTAACGGGTGCCTGAGCCGACTGCTGTGTAGAGACCGCGACGCCGGAAGCTCCCTCGGAAACCTGCCGTGGGACTGTGGACTGGCCATGCAGAAGCTCAGTCAGCGTACGGATGGCATCAGTCTGCTCCCGCTGTAGGCGACGCATCTCAACCTACTGGCTCCGCAGGTCCTCAATGGCCTGCGAGCGTGGGCTCAGGACCCCAGAAGAGGAGGAAGAGGTATCACCTATCGCCTTCCCCTTGTTGTCCGACGAGTCCATGTCGCCTCTCAGTATGTGTCGACAGGTCAGGTTTGTCGGATTTCAAAAGCATCAGCGTTTCTCGAGGCGTTGAGATGTTGGCAATTTTTTACTGTCCGGCCAAACATTTGGTTTAGTATGGTGCTGACGTCAACAGGTGGTTGCTGACGTCAGCACGACCTGATGACGTCAGCAAGCAAAAATCCTGACGTCGGCTCGACTCCTCCTTTTCCTTTTCTCTCTCTCTCTCTCTCTCTCTCTCTCTCTCTCTCTCTCTCTCTCTCTCTCTCTCTCTCGCGGTTCTGTGCGAGCGTGCACTCACTCCGCGGCGGCTGCGCGGAAGCTACGCGGAGGCTACGCAACAGCTTCTGCTCAGCTGCTGCTGCAGCTGTGCTGTCAGCTGCAGCATCAGTTGCGTAGCTGCGTGCACAGCAGTGGCAGCAGCGGCTGCGCAATGCTGCTGCTGCTGCTGCGCTCTGCGGCTGCTGCTCGTTGCCTCCGCAGCGCGCTGCTCCTATTGCTGCTGCTGCGCTACTGTTGTTGTAGCTACTGCTGCTCTGCTGCTGCTACCGCGGCTGCAGCTGCTGCTGCTGCGCTGCTATTGCTGCTGCCGCTACTGCGCTGCTGCTGCCGCCGCTCGCTGCTGTTGCCGCGGCCGCCGCTGCGGCTGCGGACGGTGGCTGCACTCGCTGCAGCCGCCACGCGCTGCTGTAGCTGCTGCTGCCGCTGCTGCTACTGCTGCTCTATTGCTATGCTGCTTCTGGCACGGTGGAAACGCCGCTGCTACGGTCTCACGTGATGGGTGTGGGCTGCGTTGACGGCGACCGGCTGTCTTCGACAGGCTCGAGTGGATCTGCTGCAACGGTTACTCTCACTGCTGCTGCTCTGCTGTGTCTCTACTGCGCAGCTCAGTGAGAACTGTCTCACTGCTCTGATACCATGAGAAGATGCAAGGAAGCTTCCTAGCAACACTCCCGTTGACCAGGCGTCAGTGCCTGATCAGACGGTGACGACAGTCACAAGTCGTGCACGCAACGGCAAGAGTTTGGCTAGGGGACACAAGGCAAAGTGTCTGAATGCCTTCATAGCATTTGCAGAGAGAGTTAACAAATGACAGGTCCATGGCCTAAATACCTGTCGTGGTGCACAGCGAGTGTCGCACACGGCGGTCCAAGAGTTGTCTTAAAACCGGCCCAAAACCACTGTTTTGGCCATAACTCTGCGCACACATGTCAGAATGCTACACCGTCTAAACCTAGACGTGCATGATCACAAGACGGACGTTACGACTAGTCACATGCATGCATCCATCATCAGACGGTGGACACACAATGCAAAAACATGCAAATTGGGCTCATGGCCAGTCCGCCGAAAAAACTCCTACAGGCTGCAGAAAAACAGCAGGGAGTCCCGGCAGTGTCCGGGGCTCTGGAATGGTAGTCGGCCAGCTCCAAGCTGGTAGTCCGCCACCCGTCGTCCCTCCGATGTCACCAGGGCCTGCCTCAAGGATCTGCACGAGTATGGACACGGCCGAGTGGTCACAGTAGACTGTACAAGAACGTCACAAAATCACAACAGAGGGAAAGCTTCCCTCGCTCTGATACCAGTAGATGTATGGATGCGCCTCTCACAAACGCTCTTTCCTAGTGTGGGCAAGGGAAGAGGGGAGAGTCAATCTCATTCAAGGGTGTTAGAGGAGCCACAAGTGTTAGTAGTTCGTGAAGCAAGCACGAGCTCAAGGTGCACACCCATGCAAAGCGAGCGAGTGACGGGATGCTTGCGACGAGCTTCCTTGTCGCTCGCTCTGGAGGACTCGATCACACCTCCGATATTTTGCCTATGCCTGCTTTTCTATGAGGGTTATGCGGCGATCCCTGGTGGAACCCGGGTGCTGTAGCAAACCCGCTACGCACCAACTCCAGTCTGGCACGATATGAATGTGGTCTCACACACGCAAACTACAAAGCAGGCACTCCTGGCAAAATTACTTCTACTCATTGTTCTTCACATGGAAGCAATCACTTGTAGGCTTTGGACTGGCCGCCCACACACCGTCTTCAGCATCTCGGCGTCCTCGACTCACTCACGGGCCTGCGTGTGCATGAACAGAGACTAGGGGTCACCATCAGTGTCTGTACGGTCCCATACAACATCAGTGTCGTGTATCACCACCTACTTGCTTGCTAGGTTGCTTATCCTAGCAACCTAAGCTACCTACAGTGTCGGGGTCTCATCCACCGAGAAAACTCTATCATCCCTGCATGGATGGAGTGCAAGGCTAGAATGCATCATACGCATGATGCATCATGCATCATGCATCTCAGGAGTGATGTAGCTACTGGGGAACCACAAGCACAAACTAGGAAAATCTCACTACACAAGTTTGTATGACAATGAGATAGCTCGAAGCCTATACACCAACAATGGTGAGTATTGTGATGTGAGCCATCCCCATCTATTCATAACGCTAACTTTGACCACTCAGTCGTGCCCATGCTTTTGCACATCCCCGATGCGGACCTGGCTGATGTCGCGGCAGCTCTCTGCCAGATCAACCACATGCCTATTCCTTGTGTTCAGGGTGTTGGTATGTGTCCCACAGATGTGTTGTGACCTCTGGCCTTGCTGCACACTCACCGCACTGATGCAGGTGATTAATGTTGGAGTGACACCGGCGCTGACGTCACCGCCCGCGTGATACCGGATCACAAGAAGACAGTCAGAACTCTTGTGACTGGCTTCAGGGTTACCTCTAACACAGGAATTTGCCACTTGCATTGTGTTGACACTAGGATTCCTAGTGTATGACGGGGGTGTGTGTCCGGGTTGTCTTCCCAGATTTGCTAGGTTGTATGCGTGCAGACAATTATGTGGGTGAGGTCCCAGGTTCGAGGCTCACTAGGCGGGGTGCGAGCGAGGGTGGGCTCGCCGTTCGCCCGCTCGTCACCCCGCCACCTGCTCTGCTACACCTAAGACCTCCGTCTCTTGTTACTCACCACCAACGCGTTTCTTCGCTAGTCAAGCATTCTCCTGTCATGGCGTCCAGTGCCTCGCTTGCTATGTGATGCACCACTTCCCTCGCTCTCCCCCCTAACCAGGTTCTTCTACCCTCTGGTATCAGAGCGAGTGAGGGAAGGCGCTGTTTTCCCACACGCCCATCAGGTTCTGGGCCGCCCACCGGTGACGTGGTGTCTCTTCACCACGTCATTCACGTCTTCCGCCACCGGCGCATCTGCCCTCTAGCAGTAGCGTCAACCTGGGAGGCCGCAGTACGTCCAGATAGGTAGTGCTGTGTCTCTGGCGAGTGGCTGTGTTCGCTCCTGTGGCAACACCGACCGACGCCACCCGCCACCCGCCATCTTCTCCTGGCTGCACCGCATCCTCCAAGCACTCCACACATTCTTGTGGAGTCACTGCGAACTTCTTTCCCTTGTCGGAGGTGACTCATTACCTCCCACGCCGTCGATGGCCCCTGTCGTCCGCTGGAGTCTCAGGCACGCCCTCGTAGTCCTCCCACAGCTCCTCCCTCAGCTCACCTATGTCCCTGCAGCCACACACACCACTTGTGTGACAAGGCGGACGGCCTAGGCAGCAGGTGCAGCTGTAACCGGAGCCCTGGGGCAGCCGCCACCACCTCCATTGGTAGTGACGCGGCAGTTGCCACCAACCCCACTACAACTACAGCAGTGGCAGCAGCTAGTACCAGCAGTTGTCTCAATGAATAGCAACTGCAGTGTTGAGTTCACACCTATGCAGTAGGAGCTGCTGTGTACGCCACAGCCACGGCGGACGCAGCAGTGTACACACGACAGCAGCAGCCACAGCAGCAGCACAGCACCCGCGGTCAGCAGCAGCAGCAGCAGCACAGCACCCGCGGTCGGCAGCAGCAGCAGCAGCAGCACAGCACCCGCGGTCAGCAGCAGCAGCAGCAGCACAGCACCCGCGGTCGGCAGCAGCAGCAGCAGCAGCAGCAGCAGCACAGCACCCGCGGTCGGCAGCAGCAGCAGCAGCAGCAGCAGCACCCGTAGCGGCAGCAGCAGCACCCGCGGCCGCATACCGCCATCTCCACCCGCGGCGGCAGCTGCAGCACCCGTGACAGAGTGTCTGCTATCGCCGTTGCGTGCACCATCTTGTGGTGCCGCATCCGTCACGCTGGCACAACCCGGCAACCAGAGCATGCCCCCTCCTGGTGCGGACTACGAGGGGAGGCTGCCCCAGCGCCGCGTGCGTCATCGAAGAGTAATGAGGGGTGATCGCGAATCCGGGCCTGCCGCATCCACGTCTGCGTGGACTTCCCGTCACCGTTCGGTAAGCGCCTCTCCGCCTCTCTCTCCCGGGGGGGACCCGCCGTTTCAGGACGCTTCAGAGTTGCCTGCGGCCCAGTTGCATTCAGCACTCGCACAAGACGTTGTAAGTCTTATGAGTGCTCTCACTCGCACGACGTCTGCTCTCATTGACGCCGCTGCAGCAGCTGCAGCCACCCTTGCCGCCGCTGCTAGAGCGTCGCGTGCTCCTGCCTCGACTTCGGCAGGTCGGGCTACTGACTCGTACACAGAGGCAGCGGCTGCTGCTGGTCCCATCGCTGCAGCCGCTGCTAACATAGGCACACAGGTTTCTGCCGCAGCGTCTGCCATTGCCTCTTCCATAGCCGCAGCTGCGTCAGCAACATCAGCAGCTGCAGCCTCTATCCGCAGCTCTACAGCCGCAGCAGTCGCCACATCAGCATCTGCTCCATCTGCCGCCTTCAGCTTCGTCACGGCGACTGTCTCCATCGCAGCCGTCTTCTTCACCTTCGGTGCCGCCTGCACCACCGAAGCCTTTGCTCTCGTGGTGCCCATCGTCTCCACCATCTCTGTTCTGTCTGCCGCCGCAGCGGCTGCTATTCCTCCTCTGCTTGCCTTTCTGCACACCCCATCCTCCCGACTTTCTTTACTGCATTCAGTGCCTGCTTGCACTCTTCTCCTGCCTGCCTTGCGGTGGCTTGTCCTGTCTGACTCGGGGTGGGCTATCCTGCAGCATCTTTACTCTTTGCCTCAGGCAACCCCATATTTCCCACGCCCACTGGGGCTGGGGAAACTCTGCCGAAATTTTTTCGGCAGAGCCCGCACGTTGTCACCATGCCCGGTGACGACGAGTCAGTCATTGCGTCTCTTCAGCGCCAGCTGGCCCTAGCTCGCGAGGCCCAGCAGGAGGCTGAGGACCGTCTTAAGCTCGCTGAGGACAACCGCGCCCCTTTTGCTGATGAAGTCGCCGCTATTGTACTTCGCCGCCTCCCCGCTGCGTCTGCCGTTCCCCTTGCAGGGGCCAACCCCATTCCGCAGGCAGGCAGCACCTCTGCTGCTGCACACCCTGGCACTGCCGCTGCTGCTGCCCAGCTGCCTGTGCCTCGCCAGCATGATTTCTTTTCTCAGCCGCCTGCGCTGGCCTCTGGACTTCCCTTCTCCTTCTGGGAAGTGTGCTTTAGCGCGTGGGCTCAAGGGGAGCAGCTGTGGGAGTATTACTCCCCAGCTGTTGCTCCATTCACTCCCCTTGCAACTGAGTCTGCCCGTGCCGTCCGCGCCCTCATCGCAGTCGCTCCTGAGTCTCTGGTTGATGATGTCGGCACGTACAATGCTGATCCTGCTGTCCAGCGCCTGGCTGACCCTGTCGGTGCATATGCCATGCTACGTCGTCGCACCACTGTCACTGGCCAGGCCGCTCAGAGCGCCCTCACAGTCCAGTTCAACACACTTCTCATGCGTAGTGACGAGACCGCTGATGCCTACTGGTCTTGCGGTCTCAAGCTCCTTCGCGAGCTTGGCAAAGCAGCACCTGGCCAGCTCTCTGCCATCCTCACCATGGTCAACGGCCTCATCCCAGAGCTGTCCGACCTTCTTCGTGACGTCAAAGCTGACGAGCTAGAGCAACTTGCCTCCCAGCCCGTTCCCCCTGATTCACCGCCAGGGGTAGGGGCTCTTTGGGATTTCACCTCCGAGCGTCTTGTTGTCTGGTGGACCAGTCATCAGAACAAGCGCCTCCATCGCTCTTCCGTCACAGGGGTCGCTGCGCTTAGTACTGCTACTGCACCCTCCTCTGCTGACCCTTCCTCTACCTCCACTGCTTCTTCCTCGTCCTCCTCCGCCTCTGCCCTCGCTTCCCAGGGTCGTGGAAAGGGCAAGGGGAAGGGCAAGGGCAAGGGCAAGGACAAGGGTGTTCCTGCTTCCCTGCGGGTTCCGGGCGCTGTCGTGTGTTGGAACTGCGGCTCTACTGAGCACTCTGCTCGGACTTGCCCAGCTCCTCCGGATGACCTCCGCCTCGCCCGGGCCATGCGCGCTCACTGGGCTCGCACCTCCACCTCCTCCGNCCCCTATCCCTGGGGCTGGCCACCTCCTTACGGCACCCCTGCGTATGCTGGCCCCCCGTCATCAGCCTACACCCCTCCGCCGTGGTTCCCGCCTTCCCCCGACGCGTCTACTCCAGCTCCGCCGGCGTCTATGGATGGTGATCGCGGTGATCGCGAGCGCAACCTTGAGCAGTCCCTCCTTCAGCTTCTTCGTCTTCGCGATCAGGGAGGTGAGAGTGTTGCACCGCTGGCCAGAGGTCTTGTGTGTCAGACTGACAGTGTCCTCCGTGGGGATCCTCCCGGTCACATTCTGGATGCCTCGTGTGAGTATGTCCCGTGGATCGAGCGTTGGCAGTCCGACTTTCTTCCTCGTGGTCTGTCCCTCTGTACATTGTTGCCGTCCTCCGTTGGCACTGTTGCCACATCCAGTGTGCTCCCCACTATGCGTGCGTCTTGTGGTCTTTGGGTCCTTGATTCCGGGGCAACTCACCACATGATGTCCGTACGTTCCTCGTTTGTCTCGTTGGGCCCCGTCGGTTCCGTCCGCTTTGTTCCTACTGGGTCTGGCCAGTTGCTGCATGTTCAGGGTGTGGGCGTCGTGCGCTTTGTTGGACCCAGTGGTGCCCTGTACCTGCCTGACGTTCTGTATGTGCCTTCGCTGGAACTCAGTCTGCTGTCTGTACCATCCCTGGACGATCAAGGTATGGACTTCACTGCTAGCCGTGGTGTTGGCACCGTCTGTCTTCGTTCCACACAACGTGCTGTTCTCCGTGGCGTGAAGTGCGGCAAACTCTATCGTGTCCCCTTGCACGCCCCCCCCGCTCCTGCCGTCGGTGTCGCCCTTGCTCACGTTGCACCCTCTCTTGCTCCTGACCTCGTGCGTCTCTTGCATCGTCGCCTTGGTCATGTCCACACTGATGCCATTCACAGTATGCTGCGTCTTCAGCCTGCTCTTGGCCTCTTGCCCTCTACCTTCCCTGCCCCTTGCCCTGCTGATTGCCTTGACTGTGCGCAAGGAAAGATGCATCGCTCTCCTTTCTCTCCTTCTGAATCACAATCTACACATCCCCTAGATCGTGTTCATGCGGATGTCATGGGGCCTTTGCCTCATGACCTCCTTGGTGACGTTGGTCGCTACGTCTTGTGCCTCACCGATGATTTTTCTCGCTTCCGCAGGGTGTTTGCTCTTCGTCAGAAGAGCAATGTCTGTTCTGTCATTGAGTCCTGGCTTGTTCAGGCCGAACGTGCCTGTCAGCGGTCGCTGCGTGTCTTCCGCAGCGACCGTGGTGGTGAATTCCTTGGTCCCACCGCTCGTCTTCTCGAGTCTCGTGGGGTGTGTCTGGAGACGTCGGCTCCGTACACACCCCAGAAAAACGGTGTCTCTGAGCGTTGGAACCGGACACTTGCCGACGGAGTCCGCACGCTTCTGTCTGAGTCTGGTCTTCCGCCTCTCTTTGCCTTCGAAGCAATGTGCTACATGACGTGGGTCTGGAATCGTGTCCCACACGGCCCCCTTCCCCGCACTATCACACCCTTTGAGCGCTGGTATGGTCATCGGGCTGATCTTCGCCTAGCTCGGGTTTGGGGTAGCATTGCTTCTGTCTGGCTTCCGGAGGATCTTCGTGATGGGAAACTATCCCCTCGCGGTCGTCTCTGCCCCTTTCTCGGCGTCTCCGCGTAGTCCAAAGCCTGGCGCTTTTGGGACCCTGTCCGTCAGCGGGTCGTCGAGTCTCGCGACGCCCTGTTCTTTGAGTCTGTCTTCCTTCGGGACCTCAGTCGCCTGTCGCCTGACTCCTCCCTCCTGCCTCTCTCTCGGCTGAGGGGGGATGTCGGTCCTGTCAGTCCAGCAGTCCCTGTCGGCCCTGCCAGTCCGGCAGTCCCTGTCGGCCCTGCCAGTCCGGCAGTCCCTGTCGGTCCTTCTGGTCCGGCAGTTCCTATTGCCTCATCGCAGCTGTCATCCTCGTTGCAGTCCTCGTCGTTCGGACCTGTCTCTACCTACCCTGTGTCCTCTTCCTCTGACGTCTCGTCCCCGGCCACTGACTCTGCCCAGTCTGCCTCATCTCCCGCTGTCCCGTCCAGCCCGGTCGCTTCTCCTGTTGCCCCTTCACCCGCGGTCTCTCCTGTCCAGGTGTCTGATCCGCCTCCGCACATCCCTGCTGGATCTGCCCCTGTCTCACCCT
>SZWC01016973.1:40100-50253 GCA_023375785.1 Penium margaritaceum
CCTGTCCAGGTGTCTGATCCGCCTCCGCACGTCCCTGCTGGATCTGCCCCTGTCTCACCCTTCGTCCGGGGTGGGCGTCTTCGTGCCTTACCCAACCGCTCTAACACCTTCACGACCTCGGCACGTCCTCACCTGTCTCAGCCTGCGTCTCAGCCACCTCACTCGACTGCTCTCCCCACCGGCATGGACGCACTGGGCTTGGCCACTGGGGTTGTCCATCCCAGTTCCGCCCTCGGCTACACGCTTCTTGCCTCTGAGCATGAGCGGGCCTTGGAGGCGGCAGTCTTGAGCAGCATTGCAGAGTGTCACGCCACATCCGTCACCACTGCCTTGCCCCCTGAGCCGACCACCGTGCGTCAAGCTCGTGCAGCCTCTGACGCACAGCAGTGGGAGGCCGCAATGCATGACGAGCTCAAAGCCCTTGATGCTCATGCAGTCTATGAACTTGTCGATCTTCCGCCTGGGCGCAAAGCCATTGATGCCCGTTGGGTCTTTCGGCGCAAGTACAAGCCCAACGGTGCACTCGACAAGTATAAGGCACGCCTCACGGCAAAGGGGTATTCCCAGATCCCCGGCGTCGACTTCGATGAGACATTTGCGCCGGTTGGGCGGTACACCACTGCCAGAGCGCTGTTGAGTCTCGTGGCTCATCACGACTGGGAGTTAGAGCAGATGGATGTGAACAATGCATTCCTCCACGGACGGTTGGACAAGGAGATCTACGTGGTGCAGCCTCCTGGCTTCTCCGACGGCACTGACCGAGTGTGGCGACTACGAAAGGCCCTCTATGGCCTAAAGCAGTCGCCACGGTGCTGGAACCAAGAGATCACGTCCACTCTTGAGAAAGGAGGTTATCGGCGCAGTATGGTGGATCCGTCACTTTTTGTCAGTCCACCCTCTGTCCCGTTCGTCGCTGTCCTCGTCTATGTGGACGACCTGCTGATAGCATCGCCTAGTCAGGCGGCGGTCCAGTCAGTGAAGACGAACAAGATGAAAGACTTGGGACCTGCTCATGTCTTCTTGGGCATGGAGCTTGAGCGCGACCGTTCTCGTCGCATACTCCATGTCCACCAGGCTGCATACGTCCGTAGCCTGGGGGAGCGCTTTGCCTCACTGCTGGAGTCCACACCCACTGCGTCCACTCCCATGACCCCAGCAGGTCAAAGGCTGCTGAAGACACTGGATGTGTCCAAGCTGGGGGAGACAGTCGATGTGACTGACTATCTCCGCGTCATCGGGTCACTGATGTACCTGGCGACCACTACCAGAGCAGATGTCGCCTTCTCCGTGAACTTCCTAGCCCAGTTCTCCCAGGCCCCCCGAGCCCGACACATGGAGGCTACGCTACGCGTTGTCAGATACGCTCTCTCTACTGCACGCACTGGGTTGTGCTATCGTGCACAACCATCCATTGTCGTGGACGGATACACGGACAGCGACTGGGCACATGACACCGACGCACGCAGCCGTACAAGTTACATCTTACTCATTGGAGGAGCCACTGTGTCGTGGAAGAGTGGCAAGCAGGGCTGTGTGGCGCGCAGCTCAAGTGAGGCTGAGTATGTTGCTCTAGGTGCAGGCACTTGCGAGAGTGTGTGGCTGTGTCGCTTGCTGCAGCAACTGCGCGTCCCCATTCGCTGCATCACTTTGCGCTGTGACAATCAAAGCACTAAGGCGATTGCTGAACATGATGGCATGCATCATACACGCACGAAGCACATCAATGTTGAGCATTATTTCGTGCGTGAGCGCATTGCTGTAGGTGATTTCCAGATCGTCTGGGTCGATACACGACAGCAGCGAGCTGATTTTCTGACGAAGGCACTCAGCAGCAACGTCTTCAAGGCGGCTGTGCATGCAGTTGGGCTGTTGTGTCCACGTGGTGGTCCTGGTTGAATGGTTGTGGCTAGTGCTCGTACAGTTGTCTGTCACTCCTTGTGACACCCTTTTGTGATTGTGCGCTCCTGTCACTATGCGTCGGCTGTGAGTCATGGGGGAGTGTTGGTATGTGTCCCACAGATGTGTTGTGACCTCTGGCCTCGCTGCACACTCACCGCATTGATGCAGGTGAATAATGTTGGAGTGACACCGGCGCTAACGTCACCGCCCGCGTGATACCGGATCACAAGAAGACAGTCAGAACTCTTGTGACTGGCTTCAGGGTTACCTCTAACACAGGAATTTGCCACTTGCATTGTGTTGACACTAGGATTCCTAGTGTATGACGGGGGTGTGTGTCCGGGTTGTCTTCCCAGATTTGCTAGGTTGTATGCGTGCAGACAATTATGTGGGTGAGGTCCCAGGTTCGAGGCTCACTAGGCGGGGTGCGAGCGAGGGTGGGCTCGCCGTTCGCCCGCTCGTCACCCCGCCACCTGCTCTGCTACACCTAAGACCTCCNTGTTGTGATGTTGTCAGTCATACACAGTTGTACAGTTGGTTGTGACCACTCGGCCGTGTCCATGCTCGTGCAGATCCTTGAGGCGGACCCAGCTGGAGACGGAGTTCCCTGAGGTGGTGCTCCACCCGCTGGAGGCAGCCTGGCAGCATACCCAGTGTACCAGAGGGCTCCCACAGCCCACGGACTACGTTTGGAGGTCTTCAGGATTTTCTCGGTGGACAGCCCTGCCAGGCTGATTTACATGTTTGTTTTCTTACACTCTCCGGCTGTTGCCGGACGTAGGTGTGTCGTTGTGTCTGTCTTTTTGTCGTGCATCCGTAGGATCAGACGGCGCTCCATTTGGACGCCTGTGCGCAGAGTTATGGCCAAAACAGTGGTTTTGGACCGGTTCAGGTTTGACAGGCACCGCCGCGTGCGCCACCCGCCGTGAGCCGCGGCGGCTATTTATGCTGTGGACCTGTCATTTGTTATTCCTCCCTGCACATTCACAAAACTGCAGCTTCTGAGACTTGCCTTGTCTCTCTCAGCTTGATCCTTGTTGTTCTCGCACCCGCTTGCATGCTAGTGCGTTAAAGCTGACAGGTCTGTGTCGCCACGTCAGCAGCAGCATTGCTAGGAAACTGCAGTGAAGATTCTCATGGTATCAGAGCGGCGAGCCAGAGCTCGCACAGCTGCGCAGCAGAGACGCAGCGTTTGCAGCAGCAGTGAGCGACAGCAACAACAGCCCTGAGTGGCAGCAGCAGCACAGCCCACCGCAGCAGCAACGGGTCCTGTGAAGGGGGGCCACCACCACGCAGCACTGGACGCGGCCACGACAGCCGCAGCAGCCAACACAGCCGCGGAAGCAGCAGCGGCGGCGGCAAAAGGGAGTAGCTGCAGCAGCAGCAGCCGCGGTAGTGGCAGCTGCAGCAGCAGCAGCAGCGGCAGTGGCAGCTGCCGCAGCAACAGCCGCGGCCTTGGCGGCAGCTGCAACAGCCAGCAGCGACAGCAGCAGCCGCGGCAGCAGCCAACAGCCGCGCCAGCAGCCAGCAGCCGTGGCAGCAGCCAGCAGCGGCTGCGGCAGCAGCAGCAGCAGCCGCGGCTGCTGCAGCGACAGCGCAGCAGCGCAGCGCAGCAGCAGCCGCTACGCAGCAGCAGCGCAGCAGCAGCGGCAGCGCAGCAGCGCAGCAGCAGCGGAGCAGCGGCAGCGCGGCAGCGCAGCAGCGCAGTAGCACAGCAGCAGCACAGCAGCAGCGGCAGCACAGCAGCAGCAGCGCAGCGCAGCAGTGGCAGCGCAGTAGCAGCGCAGCACTGCCGCGGCTGCGCAACAGCAACAGCAACGCAGCGGCAGCTGCGCAGCGCAGCAGCTGCAGCACCGCAGTAGAGCAGCAGCAGCGCAGCGCAGCAGCATCAGCAGTGGCAGCGACGACGTCCGCAGCCCACTGCTGACGTCAGCAGACCCCTGCTGACGTCAGCAGTGAGCACGCTGACATCATCAGCGACTTAGTGAAATTTTTTGACAAAAAGTCAATTTTTGCCAGCGTTTCAACTCCTCGAGAAACGCTGACGATTCTGCGTTCGGACGACTTCCGCACCGCCTCAGCATGGAGCCGAGCAGCTCCAAGGGCAAGGAGCTGGAGGACACCGTCACGAGCGGGGGCCGCAGCCCACGCTCAAAGGCGATTGACTTCCTGCTGGTGGAGCAGTCGTCACTCCGCCAGCGCCAGGATGAGCAGTCAGCTATGCTGCGGCAGATCCGCGATGCCTTGGTCTCTCTGTCTGGGACACCGGGACATCAGCCCAGGAGTGAGAGAGAGGCAACCCTATCGGCCCAGGAGTCTGCTGGTCCCACTGCCGCCCCTGCGCAGAGACGAGAGTCCATGGTCGAGGAGTGGGATCAGGCGCCACCTCCCACTGGAGAGGACGCGCTTCGCCGGCTGATGGAGCAGATGAGGAGCCTGCGCATTGAGACACCGGCGCCCAGTCCGAGGGGGCAGCAACAGCAGCAGCAGCAGCAGCAACAGCAGCAGCAGACCGACCCGCGGCAGGTCTCGGGTGCCGCTGGAGGAGCAGCGTTGATGCCTTTCATGCCCTTCCGACGTCCGCTCCCAACACCACCTGAGGTCCAGCTCCCCACGGAGCGACGACCCAAGGACTTCGAGACTTCCCCGCCTCGCTACGACAGCAAAGCGGGGTTTGACTGTTGGGAGGTGCTGTTTCAGGTATGGGCAGACTCAGAGGGAATCTGGCCCTACTACCACAGCCAGTACCAGACGGCTGATCTGCTCTAGTCCCATACGGCAGCGCGTGCCATGCGTGGAATGCTGTACGCAGTTCCACAGGAGACAGTGGTCGACTTCCGCCCCTTCCTGGGCGCGCCTAGGACAGGAGCAGGCGCAGACCCGCGCCGCGGCTGGGAGCTGGCGCTGACCCTATTTGCAGCAGAGACTCACGCGACCCGGTCTGCGCGCCTTCGCGAGTTCCACTCCCTTCATCAGGGATCCTCGGAGTCAGCAGCTGATTATTGGCGTCGGGCCATACGCCTGTACACTCGTCTGGGATCTGGAGGCGGCTCTCAGCTCTGGGCGCTGGACACCATCATGCTGGGAGTGCGCCCCGAGCTCACTGACACCTTCTCCCGCCTCGACCAGGACGTCCTCGCGTCCATGTCCGACAACTTGTAGCTGCTGCCCTGGGCGTAGCGGTACTTCATCCAGGTCGCGACAGCTGACGAGGCAGCCCGCGCGCATCGGCAGGGCGCCATGGCCGCAGCAGCAGTGGGAGCGACGTCCTCTATGCCTTCCACACCGTCGTCCACCTTCACCCCCACCAGCTCCACCTCTGCCTCTCCCGCTTCCTCCCCTGTTACTCCGACGGCCACTGCAGCAGCCGTGAAGGGGAAGAAGGGGAAGAAGAAGAGGGGACCGCAGCAGCCTTCTGGTGGCACCGGACGGGCGGTCCGCTGCCACAACTGCGGCGGACCTCATTGCTACACTGAGTGTCAGCAGGAGCTGGACTGGGCAAGGATCACCCGCGGTCTTCAGGCAGCCCACGAGGAGCGGATCCGCACTGGAGCAGCAGCCCGTGCCGCAGCGACCTCGGGGACAGCACCGGCGGCAGATCCTCCGCTATCCGGGGGGAGTACCACGCCGGACCCGAGGGACCAGACCATCGCGGAGCTACGTCGACTGCTGGCACTTCGCTCACAGGGAGGTGCGAGTGTGCTGTCACAGCCGAGTGGTCCACAGACTGACAGTCCATCTGTGTTTGTGGCACGTGGTCGTACTTGTGGGGGGGCTGCGTCGCCTGGTGAGGATGAGTCTGACAGCACAGAGTGGTTGGATGAGTCGCATCGTCGTGCATTGTCCCGCTGTCCTGCCACACCTGCTGAGCGTCCAGCAGAGGCAGCGTGCTCCGTTGCTCGTTGTACCGTGACCACCACAGGTCGTGAGGCGAGTGGCCACTGGATCATTGACTCAGGGGCTACTCACCACATGACCTGCGACCGTACTGCTTTTGTCGTGCTTGGTCCTGTTGGGTCTGTTTGGTCAGTGCGGACAGGTTCTGGGCAGTCACTACCTGTTCAGGGGACAGGGGTTGTACGGTTCGATGGTCCGTCTGGTCCCGTGTACCTTTCTGACGTGCTTTTTGTGCCTGATCTCGAGCTCAGCCTGCTCTCTATCCGTGCCTGCACGAGGATGGGTCTCTCTGTTCACCACTCCGTTGATGATGCCACGATCACTGCACTTGACACTTCCACGGTTGTGTTGCGTGCCTCTATTGTGGATGACCTATATCGCATCGTGCGCTGTTCTGCTCCTGACTCTTCGCCTTGCTCATCTGCCCGCGTCTTTGTCACGGGGGTGTTGTCTCCTGACCACCAGTGCCTATTACACCGGCGCCTATGTCATGTGAGCACGGACACTGTGTCCAGGCTCATTCGTACACAGCCCGCTCTCGGTCTTGACGCGGCTTTCTTCGAGAAGCCGCCCAAGACCGACTGTCTGTTCTGCGCTCAGGGCAAGATGCATCGTTGCACCTACCCTGCCTCCGTCACTCGCGCGCAGCGTCCCCTGGAGCTTGTCCACTCGGACCTCCTTGGACCTCTCCCTATCGAGTCTGACGCTGACCGTGGTCGGTATGTTCTTACCCTCACGGATGATTTCACCCGCATGCGGTGGGTCTACTGCCTCCGCCACAAGAGTGATGCCGCTCTAGCCGTGCGCTTGTGGCTCGTGATGGCTGAGCGTCAGTCTCGTCACTCCCTCCACACCTTCCGCTCTGACCGCGGCGGTGAGTATCTCGGTGAGCTGACCACTCACTTCGCCGAGCTTGGTATCTGTCACCAGCTCTCGGCGCCTGCTACGCCACAGCAGAACGGTGTGTCTGAGCGCTGGAACCGCACCATGGAGGACGCGGTTCGCGCTATGCGCACTGAGTGCGGTCTCCCAGAGTCCTTTGCCTTCGAGGGCTTCGCCTACATGACGTGGGTCTGGAACCGCCTCCCGCATGGTCCCTTGCCGGACCACGTCACGCCGTATGAGCTGTGGTTCGGTCACCGTGCGGACCTCAGGCTTGCTCGCGTCTGGGGTTCCTTGGCCTGTGTCTGGTACACCGAGGACCAGCAGGGGTCCAAGGTCTCTCCGCGCGGCCGGATGTGTGCCTTCCTCGGTGTCTCCTCGCGCTCCAAAGCGTGGCGTTTCTGGGATGCGGGTCGCCACCGCATCATTGAATCGCGCGACGCGCTCTTTTTTGAGGCACTGTCGTACCGCGACCTGTCTGCCATTCTCACCCAGGCAGCGTCTCACGTTCCCACCTGTGAGGCCTCTCGTCGGATGGGGGAGTCTGCCCCACATGGTGAGTCCGTCCGGGGTGCCTCCGGGGTGGGACCGTCGCTGGCCACCATTGACCCGGCCATCATTGTTGTCGGGCCTGTAGTCTCTACGCCTGCCACGACTGTCTCGCCCGCACCTGTCGCGCCTGTTTTGCCTGCCGGAGCTGTACCTGTCTCGCCTGCGCCTGCGGCGCCTGCCTCACCCGCGCGTGCCGCGACTGCCTCACCCGCGCCTGCCGCAACTGCCTCGCCCGCGCCTGCCGCGACTGCCTCGCCCGCACCTGCCGCGACTGCCTCGCCCGCACCTGCAGCGCCTGCTTCGCCTGCCGGAGCTGCACCTGCCGCCTCTTCGCCTACGGCGCCTGCCTCACCCGCGCCCGCCGCGACTGTCTCGCCCGCGCCTGCCGCGACCGTCTCGCCCGTGCCTGCAGCGCCTGCTTCGCCCGCGCCTGCCGCGCCTTTCTCGCCCACGCCTGCAGCGTCTCCAGATACAGCACCTGCCCTCCCTGTGCCTGAACCGTCGGTCAGCTCAGACTCGGGCTACTCCCGTGGACCAGGTGGGCGTCTCCGCCCACTGGCCTCACGAGCACCTTCGACTGCGGTTGCGCCACCCAGACGACGCACGCGCAGCGTGCACAGTGGTGACCCTGGCACGAAGGCTCTCGGCCTGAGTGTCCAAGGCACCTACACGGAGGTGCACCCAGCTTGTCCCATTGGGCACCAGCTGATCGCTGACGAGCACGAGGCTGCACAGGCAGCTGCCGCTGACCTAGTTGTGGTCCGTCCGACCCATGAGGCATGTGTCCTGGCCACCCGGAGCTCTCCTTTGACGGTCCCTGATCCAGACACGTTAAAGGAGGCTCTCTCAGGAGAGGATGCTGAGCAGTGGCGGGCCGCCTGTGAGGACGAGCTCAGGGCCATCCGGGAGCACGGAGTCTTTGAGCTGGTCGACCGTCCTGAGGGACGGAAGGTCGTGCAGGCCAAGTGGGTCTTCCGCAAGAAGGTGAAGCCTGACGGCTCACTGGACCGCTATAAGGCCNGCTGCTTGGTGTGGTCGCCCACCATGACTGGGAGCTGCACCAGATGGATGTGAACAATGCGTTCCTCCACGGCACCTTGGAGGAGGAGATCTACATGTTCCAGCCACCTGGGTTTGAGGTCGAAGGCAACAAGGTCTGGCGCTTGCGCGAGGCCTTGTATGGCCTGAAGCAGTCGCCCCGGTGCTGGAACCAAGAGATCACTCGCACTCTCACTCAGGCCGAGTACGTCCAGAGTGATGCCGATCCGTCACTCTTCATCCGATGGACAGCCGAGCACCTCACTGCCATTCTGGTGTATGTGGACGATCTCCTGATTGCGTCTCCTTCACTGGAGGCCGTGAAGGAGGCCAAGGCGGTCCTGCAGGCCGCCTACAGGATGAAGGACCTTGGTCCAGCGGCTGTTTTCCTCGGGATGGAGATTGTGCGTGATCGTCGTCGACGGACACTCCTCCTCCATCAGGCACGATATGCACAGGTTGTGGGGGAGCGGTTTGCTGACCTCCTTGGCGCTGTTCCCGCCGCCTCGTCACCCATCACTCCCGACGGGCAGGACGCCCTGAAGGTGACAGACCCAGCCGATCTGGGCGAGACTGTGGACGTGACCCTGTACTTGCGCATCATTGGCTCACTGATGTACTTGGCCACGACCACGCGTCCCGACATTGCGTTCGCTGTCAACCTACTCGCACAGTTCAGTCAGTCCCCTCGGGCTNTTTGCTGACCTCCTTGGCGCTGTTCCCGCCGCCTCGTCACCCATCACTCCCGACGGGCAGGACGCCCTGAAGGTGACAGACCCAGCCGATCTGGGCGAGACTGTGGACGTGACCCTGTACTTGCGCATCATTGGCTCACTGATGTACTTGGCCACGACCACGCGTCCCGACATTGCGTTCGCTGTCAACCTACTCGCACAGTTCAGTCAGTCCCCTCGGGCTCGCGCTCTGCACGCAGCTTTGTGAGTCGTCCGGTACGTGGTCTCCACACCGTATCACAGTCTCTGCTTTCGGAGACAGCGCTCGGTTGTGGTAGATGGCTACACTGACAGTGACTGGGCGTGGAGTCCTGATGGACGCAGCCGCACGGGTTACGTGTTCCTGCTTGGTGGCACCGCTGTGTCTTGGCGCAGCGGCAAGCAGGGGTGCATTGCTCGCAGCTCCTCAGAGGCTGAGTATGTTGCTGTGGGCGCTGGCGTCGCTGAGGCGGTGTGGCTGCAGCGGTTGTTCCAGTGCTTGGGTCAGTCCGTGCCTACCACCATCCTCCGATGCGACAACCAGAGTGCTCTCGCGATCGCTGAGAACTCTGGTGTATTCCACGCACGCACCAAGCACATCGCTGTCGAGTATCATTTCGTGCGCGATCTGGTGGAGCGGCAGTTGATGTCCATCGTCTGGGTGGGCACAGACTTGCAGCGCGCTGACTTCCTGACCAAGGCACTGGCACGTGGGAAGTTCCTCGGGGCTGTTCGTTCCGTCGGTTTGCGACCCCTGTCCGAGAGTGGGTGACTGTCCGGGTCCCTGTTGAGCACTCTGTGTTGCACCGGCACGCGTTCTGCACGTGTATGGACATGCGTACCATCGGGTCATGGGGGAGTGTTGTGATGTTGTCAGTCATACACAGTTGTACAGTTGGTTGTGACCACTCGGCCGTGTCCATGCTCGTGCAGATCCTTGAGGCGGACCCAGCTGGAGACGGAGTTCCCTGAGGTGGTGCTCCACCCGCTGGAGGCAGCCTGGCAGCCTACCCAGTGTACCAGAGGGCTCCCACAGCCCACGGACTACGTTTGGAGGTCTTCAGGATTTTCTCGGTGGACAGCCCTGCCAGGCTGATTTACATGTTTGTTTTCTTACACTCTCCGGCTGTTGCCGGACGTAGGCGTGTGACCAGTCGTTGTGTCTGTCTTTT
>SZWC01016974.1:4325-37593 GCA_023375785.1 Penium margaritaceum
AACCGTCGTTGGCACTATCTGGGTTTAGGCTGCCATAACTCCTCGCTACTATTTTTCTAGTAGATTCTGACCGCACGGCTGCGTTCGCAGCGTCGGTATTATGGTATGGTCCAGTTTTCAGGCAAAACGGACGACGCCCGGGTTTTGGGCTGTCGGCTGCCTGGCAGGCCTCACCGAGAAAACCTGCCAGCCTGAACTGAGCTATTTTCTGATTGGTTGATGAACTGAGTAACAAGCTCTACAGAGCTGGGGGGGGCCTAGAACTTGGAGGGGTCTCCCATTGTTGTTCATTCTTCATTCTTAATTAGTCATTGTCAGTTTTCAGCTGCTTTCTGGCGCTAACTCTGGCGCGCGCGTTTCTGAGTAACAAAACCTAGAGCTTCCAGACTTAGACTCTAGAGCAGCGGACTGAGGGGGCAGCTGAGTGAAGCAACGAGCGTGGAAGCCCGCACGCTGCATCAACAACGCTGCTGCCCCAACATGCTGCATAGTTTCCAGCTAGTACAACGGTACCCATCGTTTCGTTCAATTGATCAGCACTGTCCATACTAAAAAACGACATGATAGCGGTGCCCATGTTTGCAAATGTGCGAGCAAAAACGGAATTAAACTTCACTCTCGGAATTGGACGTCGCCAACTTTGAGGGTGAAGTCAGGGACTTCTGACGCCGGCCTCACAAATGTCAGAAGTCACCATGTTGCAAGTTTTGGAGTTCGCAAGTGCGAAATCCAAAACTTGCACGTTCGAAAGGGTGAATGCACAAACTCTGAGCAAACCCCCTTGTTGAACTAGTGTGTTTGCGTTATAGTTTTGTACTTGCCCGGATACTTGCCGGGCCCCGCTACCGTAGGACCCGACAAATCCCCTCTCTATCATAGAGTGCACCGCATTTCGCAAACCCTCCCCAATATCCGACAAATCCCCTAGTTACACTCGGGGGTTTGGGTTTCATTGTTTTACTTGTCCGGGCATAAAAGAAAGGGAATCTGCCAGGCCCCACTATCGCAGGGGCCAGCAGATTCCCTTTCTTTAATCACAGCGTGCGCCGCATCTCGCAACCCCCCCCACCTCCAAACCCTCGACAAACCCCCTGGTTAAAGTGGGGGCTTTGGTAGGGTCATCGCGAGCTCGTAGGGAGGTTTCGATACGAAACCCCTCTTGCGAGCTCACGATGATGGGCGAAGTTCGACATCGCCCTCGAAGTCAAAATCCATGTCAAAGCTCTTAAATGCTTTAAACATATGACAGCCGTGCCCTTTTTTCTCGAAGAACGAAAACCATGGGCATCGTTGTCATTTTTTTTTACTTGGGAAACCGCTTATCTATCGATCGGGACGATGGGTACATCAGTACCTCGTCCGCCACAAAACAGGTCATCTTTTTGACTGGCTAGAAAGCTGAGTAACAATCTCTATAGAGCTGGGAGCGGAGCTAGAACTTGGAGGGGTCTCCCATCGTTACTCATTCTCAATTGCCAATCAGTTCTTTTCAGTTTCCAATGCCTTTATGGCGCTAACTCCTCAGCGCATAGTTTCTCTCTCACAGACTCAAAGCAGTGGAAGGGGGCAGCAGTGCAAAGCAATGATCTCTACCGATGCTGCAGCCTCAACACCCTGCTTTAGTCTAGGTTTCTAGCTTGGTATCAGAGCCAGGGTGCAGCGGAAGCAGCACATTTGAGCAGCACCAAGGCGTACAGGTCCCAGTCTACACCGACGGTCGCGAAAATGCGCCCGTGCAGGGGAAACTGTGCATGGAAGAGTTGGCCCCACCGGATGGCACCGTCAAAACGCTCTTGACGCAGGGGAAATGCTGCTAAAACTGTTTTGGCAGCATTGACCCCGCGACGGCGGTAGCGTTGGCAGACTCGCGACCGGCAACGTGACAAGCAAAGCCGTGAGGGCACCGACGCACGTGGCAACGGTGCCATAAACCAGGGGAGTGACCTCTCCCGCCTCCCCTTCCTCTCCTCTGTAGCCACAGCAGCAATAGCCACAGTGCAAATTTGCGCAGAAGAGGTGCGACCTCAGCTACAACTGTAGTAGCAATCACTACAACTGCCACCATAGAAGCAGCCACTGCTACACAGCAGTTGCCACAGCTATGCAGCAGTTGCCACAACTGTGCAGCAGCTACACAGCCAACCACACAGCTACAAAGCACGCAGTCGTACAACCACACAGCCACACCGCCATGCAGTCGCGAAGCTATTGCAGAGCCACGCAGCCGCGCAACCACAGCAGTTGCGTAGTGATAGCAACCGTAGCCACAACAGCCGCAGCAGCCACAACAGCCGCAGTAGCAGTGTTAGCGGCTACAATAGTTGCAAGAACAGTAGAAGCAAAAGCAATAGGGTGGCCACAAGGTGGGTAACACCCTATTGTTGATGTCAGTCACAACGGACTGCTACTGACATCAGCAGCAGCATTTTAGTCTCACTGCCGATGTCATTACTGATGTTAGCAAAAATGAAAGAAAGGAAAAAGGAGGGGATACGAAGGTAGGATAACAAAAACAAAATGAAAACTGGGGGCCCATGGCTAACAACCCTAGTGAGGGGTCCTTCTATTCTGGAGGAACCCCTAGTCCTCCTTTCTTGTGGGAGCTACAACACCTGCACCAGCAGTAGCAGCAACAGCAGCAGCCGCTACAGTGCAACCAACGCAATAGCAACATGAGCAGCAAGAGTAGCAGTACCAGCAACAACAGTCGCAACAGCAGCTACAACAACCGCATCAGCAGCGGTAGGAGCAGCAACCCACAGTCTCTGACGCCAGCTCGTGAGACCCCCTTGCTACCATTCGCCAATAGCTTGCCCAACTAAACCAACAACTTGCAACACTAAAAACTATGACACCATAGAGCCACGCCAGCGCCCTGCCGTGCTTCCTTCCTCTTGGGCATGCTAGTTGTGTTAATTTTGCAGCCACTCATTACCTAGCGCAACAGCGAATCCAACGCCAACACCAATTGGTGACTTTAGTCCTTGGCCCCACTGTGGGTGCAGGCCGTAGGCCAAAGGACTTTGAGACCTCGCCCCCGCCGCTCCAGGCCAGTGATGAGTTGAGGAGCTAGGAGCTCAGCTTTCGCATCTAGGCATAGGGCAAGGCTCTGTAGCAATACTGTACTCTCACGTACGACCCCTCCCAGGCCGACCAGCTACATGATGTTGGTCGCACCGTACGTACTCTTGTCCCAGATGCCCCTCCGGCGTCACACCTCGCCATCGAACCTTTCCTCGGAAACTTCACTACTGGTGGGACTCCAAACCCTACAGCCACGTGCCACGTCCTCATGCGTCTCCATTGCCTTTCCAACGAGGTTGAGTCCAGCCGTCTGCTCTGGGAGTTCAACTCCCTGCACATGGGGGAGACCGAGACCATCACCTCCTAATGAAACCGGTCTACGCTCCCGAGCTCTCTACATGTGATCATCAGTTGGACCAATTCATCACGCTCCAGCTTGGCCTTCCTTGCCCTCCCCCCTAGGGGTGCGAGTTGCGTCACCTCCTGCTCACCTGCCCTGCCCTGCATGATTGAGACTGAGCTGTAGTCATGTCCTACATTTTCGTACGTTTCGCCATCTCTCGTGCCCTCATCTCCTGTCCCTCTCTGTGACGACGTTGCCTCGCTTGATGATTGGAAGTCTCTGTTTGCATCTCTGTCCACTACATCCGTGTCTCTTACTTGCTGCCTTGTGACTGTTAGCGATTTGGTGACTGCAGTCCAGGACCCTGCCGAGACCTGGATCGTCGATTCCGGGACCACGAATCACATGATGCCCTTTCACGAGACCTTCAGTGTACTTGGTCCCGTTGGCAATGTGTCCGGTGTCCGGACGGGCTCAAAAGAGGTGTTACCTTTCTATGACGTCGGCGTAGTTCGTTTCTACGGTCCCGCCGGGGATGTCTTTGTGACTGATATCCTCTTCGTCCTAGAACTTGAGCTCAACCTATTATCCTTCACTGCCCTTGACCGTATGCGCATGGATATTCAGCACTCGCGTGACGTTGGCATTGTGTCATTACGTCCATCTGAACTTGTTGTTTTGCACGCCGCCATCCATGGTAGCCTATGGTACATCCCTCGTTTGTCCTCTGTTCCCTCCCCGTCGACCACCACAAGCCACATGTTTTTCACCAGCATGCTCTCACCGTAGCACACACACCTCCTGCACCGCCGTCTTCGTCACATCCACTCTGCTGCCGTAGATAGCATGCACCGCACCCAGCCAGCCAAGGGCCTTGATTCGGCCTCCTTCCCTTGGTCGTGTCCCATTGAGTGCATTGATTGCGCCTAGGGAAAGATGCACCAGTCCACTTACCCTCTATCCTCCTCCCATGCATTCGCCCCACTGGACTTGGTCCACTCCGACGTCATAGGTCCTCTACCAATATAGTCCATCGAGGAGTATGGGCGTTATTTCCTCACCCTCACTGACGACTACTCTTGCTACCGCTAGGTCTTCTGCCTTCGGCAAAAGAGTGATGTCGCTCTCACCATTCAGGACTGGCTTCTCTTTGAGAAACGTGAGTGTGGTCGCTCTCTTCACCGCTTCCACTCTGATCGCGGCGGCGAATACATGGGAGAGACCATGACCTTCCTCGCCTCCCGTGGCATCCATCATGAGATCTTAGCGCCTTACACTAGCCCATAACGACGTCTCCGAGCACNCTGACGACTACTCTTGCTACCGCTAGGTCTTCTGCCTTCGGCAAAAGAGTGATGTCGCTCTCACCATTCAGGACTGGCTTCTCTTTGAGAAACGTGAGTGTGGTCGCTCTCTTCACCGCTTCCACTCTGATCGCGGCGGCGAATACATGGGAGAGACCATGACCTTCCTCGCCTCCCGTGGCATCCATCATGAGATCTTAGCGCCTTACACTAGCCCATAACGACGTCTCCGAGCACTTGAACCGCGCCATGGCCAACGCCGTCCGCACTATGCGGGTCAAGTGTGGCCTATTCGACGGCTTCTACTTCAAAGCCATGGCCTACGTGACGTGGGTCTGGAACCAGATTCCCCACAGATCCCTTCCTCGCCAGTCCACGCCGTACCAGCATTGGTACGGTCAGCGAGCTAACCTCCGCCCTGCTCGCGTCTGGGGCTGCTTGGCCATTGTGTAGCTGCCTGTCCGGTAGCAGGGCAAAATGGAAGCCGGATGGGTCCTTGGACAAGTAGAAGGCCCGCCTCACAGCCAAGGGGATTGCTCAGGTCCATGGGGTTGATGACGACTAGATCTTTGCTGCAGTTGGCTGGTTCTCTACTAGTTGGGCGCTCTTATGTCTGGTTGACCAGCACGGGTGGGAGCTGCATTAGATGGATGTGAGCAACGATTTCCTCCATGGCTCGCTAGAGGACAAGGAGCTCTACATGGTACAGCCTTCAGGCTTTGACAATAGCACTAGCAAGGTCTGGCAGCTGCGGAAGGCCCTCTATGGTATGAAGCAGTTGTCTTGGTGTTGGAACCAAGAGATTAGTCACACACTTCTCCGCGGCGACCTCTTTTGCAACACTCCCAACCCTGCACTGTTCATCATCCCACAAGGGCACACCTTTGCCGCTATCCTTGTCTACATCGACGACCTCCTCATCACGTTGCTAGACGCCACTGCCATTCAACGTGTCAAAGACCTGCTACACACGGCCTACCAGATGAAGGACCTCGGGTCTGCCCGAGTCATCCTGGGCATGGAGCTCAAGCATGATCAGTCCCAGGGCATCTTGCATGTCCACCGGGTTACCTACATCCACACTCTGTTCGCTCGCTTTGCCGAGGACCTGCCCCTAGTGCTAAACCCATCCTCACCCATGTCACTCGATGACCAAGTGAAGCTAAAGAACTGTGACACATCCGTTTTGGGATAGCCAGTTGACGTGACCACGTATTTACGGGTCATCAGGTCAGTGATGTTCCTACCGACGATGATGCTCCTAGACATTGTGTTCGCCATCGGCCTCCTTGCTAAGTTCTCCGAAGAGCCGTGTCACCTCCACTTTGAGGCCGAGATCCGAGTACTGCGCTATGTCATCTTGACTCCACAGCGAGGTCTAATATTTGGCCGACAACCGTCTGTTGTTGCGGTGGGCTACACTGACAATGACTGGGACGGCAATCCAGAGAAGAAGTGTTGCACAGGCTAGATCTTTCTGATTTGCGACATGACTGTATCCTAGCGCATTGGCAAGCAGGGATGCATTGTAGGAAGCACTACTGAGGCTGAGTACGTGGCCCTTGGCTCAGGCCCATATGAGAGCGCGTGGTGGCATCGTCTATTGTCCCAGTTGTGTCAATCCATCGTGTCCATCACGTTGCACTTTGAAAATGAGAGTGCCATGGCCATCGCCGACAATGACGCCGTGCATCACACACGCACAAAGCACATCAGCATTGAGTATCACAATGTGTGTTCATTGCTGCATGACGGCAACATCGGCATCATGTGGATTTAGACAGCACAACAGTTGGGTGATTTCTTCACCAATGCATTAAAGTGCGACTCGTTTGAGAAGGCTGTGAGTGCGGTCGGTGTGCATCCGTGAGCTACACTCTTTGCCCCTACCTGTGTCACTGTCTGTCTTGGAGGAGTCTGTCTGATGGTTGTGTCGTTGTCCACCCATGTGCACTGTGCCTGTGAGTCATGGGAGAGTGTTGGATTTTGTGCATCTCTCATTGTTCTCCGTTGTGTCCTCTTGACTTGTGTACATCAGCGTGTAGATGACTGACGGTGAGACACGGCGCTGCTCGAGTGTCGTCCGGTGGAGCTGGCCCACGCTGAGGCCTACACGTAGTTTGCTTCAGCCTCCTCCTTCCAACGGTCGATGTGCTTAGCTCCATCAAAAGGCCTCCTCGGCACTCATGCCGCCGGCAGTCACTCCCACTACATATGATGTCTATATGCACCCAGTGTTGGATCCGACTGCACCATTGCGTCTGCAGCATTATGTTCTGCATATGATCCAAGTTTCATGTTGATTTGGCATTGTTGTTACCGATGACTAGTGTAGATGCTGCCTGGGTCTAGGTGGCCATAACTCCTCTCTGCTGTTTTTCTAGATGATTCTGACCACGTAAATGCGTTCACGTCTTTGGTGTTATGGCATGGTCGAGTTTTCAGGGAAAACGGACGACGCCCGAGTTTCAAGCTGTCTGCCGTCTAGCAGGGCTCACCGAGAAAACCCTGCTAGCCAGAAAATAGGTCAGTTTTCTGATTTGCTAGAAAGCTGAGTAACAACCTCTATAGAGCTGGGAGGGGAGCTAGAAGTTGGAGGGGTCTCTCATTGTTGCTCATTCTTAATGACTAATCAGTTCTTTTCAGTTTCCACTGCCTTTCTGGTGCTAACTCCTAAGTGTGCAGTTTCTCTCTCACTGACTCAGAGCAGCAGAAGGGGGCAACAGTACAAAGCAACGAGCATGGGGCCATTCCTACTTTAGCGATGCTACAGCCTCAACACGCCGCTCTAGTCTAGGTTTCTATTTGTGCGCAACTATATCTCGGTGTCAGTGGACTATCCTTACATCCCAGGTGCACGTTGCATATCATTAGCATCAACTACACTAGCTGCATCAGCTATAGGTTTATGCCGTGCACCAGTTTTGACAGAAGGCACTTGCAGCAGGTTCACAGGAGAGCCTCGTTGAGCCCGATCCTCTTCTTTAGTTCAGATCCAATTGTGGCTCTTGTAGTGTCAGCATCATTAGTAGCATCACCTACATAAGGGAAATCAGTTGTATCATTGGTGACGGCAGCATTAGTAGCAACAGTTGCATAGATGGTTTATGCACCATGTAGTACATCAGCTACATTGACCACATCAGTGGTTATTGCAACATCCGTTGAGCTAGCTGCATCAGCTTTAGGTATAAATCCTCCATAGACTTTGATGGTAGGTTCTACGACTGAAGCAAGAGCTCAAGAGTTTCTCCTGGCAGCGTTGCGAGAGAATGCGCCTGTATATACGGCTGCGATGGAACTCTTTTAAATACCTCATCTTCCTCCTTCAGCACCAGTGTAAAAAACATGAGCTCCATTGGTGCCGTCTATAGCAAATACAGCTCTAGTTGTATCAGATCCATTAGATGCATCAGTTACATCATTGGTGTCTACAACATTTGTAGCACCAACTATTGACTTCTCATCCCTTGTGACATATTTCATACCTAAGCTTCTTCATTTACATTGACATCAAGTTCTCCATGTTGAGCTGCCGTGGTACCTGTGACACAGCCTAATCCTTTTCTTTGTTCACCTTCATCGGCGACACCAGCAGTATCACCAACATTAGCAACATGAGCAACACCAACACTACCTCCATCATTAGCTCTATTTGTAACATTAGCTACATTGTAACATCCATAGTTCGTACAACACCAGCTGCATCAACGTCATCAGCTTCATGAGTTGTCTCTGCTGTATCAGTAGTATTAGTTGCACTAGAAGCATCTTCAGCTTCTATAGCACTAGCTACATTAGATATGTCAACTATAGGTGCTACATTAGCTGTATATACTGATTTTTTCATTTTTCATTGATACTTTGATGGAGACTAACGTTGCTCCTCAGAGATCAACCGCGGAAAGGGGGGGGGGGTGTCTTAGAGTCTTTTTGACCCACGACAGTGAGAGAGACATTCAAGATTCATTCCTCTGCCTAGTCTTTAGTTGAGGCGGAGCCCGAGCACTTCCAGGCAGCACTTAGCAATGAGTGTGTGCAAGATGTCATGCTGAGGAGTGCGATTCTTTTTGGTTTTAGTGAACAACCGACTATCGTGTCCAGTACAAGGGAAGCATTGTCCAACATCACCCCTACATCCAATGATCCATCCGATCTTTACCAAATACATGAAGATGTGAGATTTAGCACCCATGGCTAGTGTGTGTGACATAAGAGATGCATAGGAGTGGCTGTATGCACGACAAGGTGAATTTGCTGAGCTTCTTGTTGAGGGTTGGCGTGGGCAGAATTCATATGGTTCTGTGTCCACTTTCATAGTGGCCTTGGACAGTGCCTTACAAGATGGATATGCAGACGTAGTGGGTTTTGATAACGCCCCTCACAGCTACAGGAGATTTAGGAGCGCAAATCCATTGTTCAACTTTGTACACTGACCAACTCTCTTTCCTCCTAAATTTGAAGATTCTCTGGTTTCAGAGATAGACATAGCTATGTCGGCTCCGTCGTACCATATGGTGCACTTATCAGGACTTTTGGAGGAGTGAATCTCAAGGAGATACGTTTTCTACAGTTGGTAGGCTTGAAAAAACGAGGTGGAGGTAGATGCATTTCGTGGCCTGGTCAACACAATTTCTATTGCATACGATGAGGCACTAACATTGCTTGAGGATGTTGAGTTTGAGCTTCTCCTTGTCTTTGAGGAGGAACATGTTGGGATGTGTGAGTGTGCATCTCCTTTTCATAATGAGATGGTTGCAGAGCAAAAGTTCCTACCCAGTTGTGAATGTCCAATTGATGCAACGGCCATAGTAGTGAGCTTCATAACAGATTCAGGTTCATTTCTTTCATTCAAACAAGGAGAAACAAGCAACATCTTCTCCCCCCTTACAACTTCTAAGTCCAACGAGGAGGATACAAATGAGCCTGCAAGACGTACCTTTGGCAGTCATCAGCCGTGAGACATTCAGTTTCCTCTAGTCAAGGGCCATTCAGGAGAATCCTCTCCACTCCTGCAGCTCCGCATTTTGATGAGGTAGATACAAGCAAGGTCCTTTGGCAGCACCCAGACATGAGAGGTGAGACTGGAATACTCTTTCCTTCTTATTGGAAGCCGGTGAGTGACTAGTGTCTGGTAGCACACAAGTGAGTTATGCACATGACAGCCGTCATAGCTCTATCTCCCCTCTTAGGTTATCTCCTCACTTCCCATTATCAGTCAGGCGTAGCCACTCCCAACGTGCTGGCACAAAAAGTGCATTCAAGATATCATGACATTGGCATGAAAAAGTCGACGTATTGCCAAATGTCACATGGCGTGTTTTTGTTGCAACACATAATGCCCTTAGCGTAATTGCCAGCACAATTATCCCAAACATAGATCACACGCTTCTATTGGGTAGCTTGCCGCAAGAGAGCTGGTTGTAGAGATAGGGTGCAATCAGCACCCATGTCATCGGTGTGATCCCCGATGACTTGTGCCTTATCATCGATACTCACATGGCGAGTCCAACAGGGCCTCAAGTTAGTAGTACTTCCGGCACTCACATCAATGGTGTATTTTGCACCCATGATAAGAGTTCAACCACTCAACTGATCTAGATTGTGCCAATGTTAAACCTCATACTTCAAACATTGGAGCATTTTGCACTTGAGTCCATAGTGCATTTCGCATCCACAAAAAGTGTGCATCCAACAATTCTGTCAAATGTCCAATCAACAATGGTAGTACATATGCGGTCGGGGTTTGTGTGAATTGTGCAATCGGCATGCAGGTAGTGCGAACAAAAGTTTTCGTAGTGCAGTGGGCATGTTAGTCCTATAATCGGCACATAGATCATCTCATCATTGTTTTTATTTGTAATTTTTTTAACGGCAATAGCGGTCTCCTCATCATTGGTACGGTTTACATGATTTGTCTGAACCCGGAATGTGAGTGTTGGTGCAATTGGTACTCATTTGTTTTTCCCAACTGGAACACATGCACATATCTTGCCTTCCAAGGGTATCCGACACTTCTGTATTTCATAAAACTAGCACTCATGTCATGTTTGCAACTCAAAACCATGAACATGTCTCGCATTTCATATACACCCGGCACTAGTGTATTGTTTGCAATCGGCACTATTGTAAGGAGTTCACCTAGAACACTTTTTTTTTCACAGGCGCTTTGAGATACGTGTCAGTTGCATTCCTTGTCGTCGTAAAAACCATTTTGTGGTTTTCTCAACATACCTCGATCATTGAGGTTGCTTCAACACTTCATTTCTTAAAGACATCTCTATAAAACTTGGCCACACAGTCAGACTCAAGTCTAATGTTTTTCTCTCTTTTGAGCTATTCTAAACAGTTCTACATGGAAATCTCCTTAGCTGAATGTTTGTGTAATGAGACCAATTTTGGCATGAAGAGTGCCTTTTTTTTGCTTTAGACTTAGAAGTATTCCAAATGTCATCGAGTGGTATCTTGGTTAAACTATCGGTCTTCCTTTTTTCCATGAACAAGATAATGTCTCAAAACATATGTAAGAACCTCTAAACATATTCAAAATCTTGGACTGGGCTCCATGTCACTTTTTACGATGGTAAAAACCGGTTCCAAAGGAATATGTTGTCTCCATTTCTATGGGCTAGCTTTCATGTGTGGAAGAATAAGAAAGTCCAACCACAGTAGTCAAACCCTCCTCTTCTCACTCACCAAGAAGAATTTCAACTGATTGTGTCTCGTGCACACATCAGATTGTTCCTAATTCATTTTTTGAACACATTGACGCCCGTAAAGGAAATTGACCGCGAAGGCCACGTCCGCCCTAGTGGTGGTGGCAAGATACATGAGGGAGCCGACAACACTGAGGTAATCGGTAACGTCGACAGGCTCCCCCAGCTACGTTGAGTCTAGTGACTTCAGTAGACGCTGACCTACTGGAGTCATCGGTGTGGACACGGTGGGAACGTCTGCGAGCAAAGGGGCAAAACGCTTCCCCAGTGTGCGTATGTACGCAGCCTGGTGCACATGCAGGGTGCGACGCTGACGATCACGCACAAGCTCCATCCCTAAAAACACCCGTGCAGGACCTAGATCCTTCATCATGAATGCAGACTGCAGTAAGTCTTTCACTGACTGGACAGCTGCCGGGCTGGGTGAGGCGATGAGCAGGTCATCGACGTAGACCAACACCGCCACAAACGGCTCTGAGGGGGCGCTCAAGAAGAGCGCTGGATCAACCGTGCTGCGACGGTAACCTCCCTGCTCGAGAGTCGAGGAGATCTCCATGTTCCAACACCGCGGCGAGCGTGAGCCCATAGAGGGCTTTGCGCAGTCGCCAGACCTTGCTCGTGCCATTGGTGAAGTCCGAGGGCTGTATCATGTAGATCTCTTCATCGAGCAGCCCGTGCAAGAAGGCGTTGTTGACATCCATCTGCTCCAGTTCCCAGTCGTGTTGGGCGACGAGACTCAAAAGTGCTCGAGCAGTGGTACATCTCACGACGAGTGTGAAGGTCTCATTAAAGTCAACGCCGGGGATCTGGGAGAACCCCTTTGCTGTGAGACGTGCCTTGTACCGGTCGACTGTTCCATCAGGCTTCAGCTTACGCCAAAGGACCCATCGGGCGGAGACTGCCTTGCGACCTGCAGGCAGATCCACTAGCTCAAAGACCCCATGGTCTTGGAGGGCTGTGAGCTCCTCCTGCATGGCCTTCTCACAGAGGGCAGCGTCTGCCGCCTCACGAGCCTGCCGGACAGTGGTGGGCTCAGGAGGGAGAGTGGGGAGGCCAGCGGCCGCAAAGCATGCGGCGACATAACCGGCGATAGAAGACTCAAGAGCACTGTGGAACTTGCGGGCTACAAGAGCATAGCCAACTGCAGAGTTTGGGTGTACAACGCTCACAGACAGGCCCAGTGCATCAAGGCCGGTTGGGCGCATTGAGGGACCAGCTGTGGAGGATGAGGCTCTGGAGCGGGTGACTCGTTGAGAGGCAGTGGACGAGCCTGCCAGAAGAGACTCAGTAGGCGCCCTAGAAGAGGAGGGCTGAGAGGACTGAGAGGGAGGAAGAGCACGAAGTCTCCCCCCACGAGTATAAGGCTCTGGACAGGGGAGGCGAGCCTGAGGCGGGTCGCCTGCGGTGGTGTCAAGCACCGGAGAAACTNAGAGCATAGCCAACTGCAGAGTTTGGGTGTACAACGCTCACAGACAGGCCCAGTGCATCAAGGCCGGTGGGGCGCACTGAGGGACCAGCTGTGGAGGATGAGGCTCTGGAGCGGGTGACTCGTTGAGAGGCAGTGGACGAGCCTGCCAGAAGAGACTCAGTAGGCGCCCTAGAAGAGGAGGGCTGAGAGGACTGAGAGGGAGGAAGAGCACGAAGTCTCCCCCAACGAGTATAAGGCGCTAGACAGGGGAGGCAAGCCTGAGGCGGGTCGCCTGCGGTGGTGTCAAGCACCGAAGAAACTGTAGCGCCAGGAGATGAGGTGGGAGTAGAGTGGGTAGTGGACTGTGCGGGAGTGGGCGCCGAGTGTGAGGACTCGGGACTGGCGGTAGACGGCAAAGACACAGGGCTGCCGGCTGAGGGCAGGGGCGACCCGGACTCCGGGGAGGGCACTGAGGCCCCCGACTCTGAAGAGATTGAGTCCTCGTCAGTGTCTGTGGGAGTGACAACAAGGGGCGTTGTGTGAGAGGGAGAAGTGGACGCACGGAGATCGGAGGTTGGAACAGACCCACCCCCCCCAAGCTGACGAAGCGAGGAGAGAGAAGACGGAGGAGGGACATGGGACAGGTCACGGGGAAAGACATCCTCAAAGAAGAGGGTGTCACGTGACTCTATGACGCGGGAACGGTCGGGGTCCCAGAAGCGCCATGCCTTAGACATGGCAGAGACACCAAGAAACGTGCAGAGGCGAGCATGAGGACTCAGTTTGCCATCACGAAAGTCCTCTGGCAACCAGACAGCAGCCACACAACCCCAGACACGAGCCAGACGGAGGTCAGCACGGCGACCTTACCAGCGCTCAAAGGGAGTGACGTGACGAGGAAGGGGACCGTGTGGGACACGGTTCCACACCCAGGTCATGTAGTACATGGCCTCGAAGGAGAAGACAGGAGAGAGGGAGGACTCGCTGAGGAGAGTTTGAACACCATCAGCGAGGGTGCGGTTCCAACGTTCAGAGACACCATTCTGCTGGGGTGTGTAGGGGGCAGAGGGCTCCATACACACCCCACGAGAGGTGAGAAATCGAGCGGTGGGACCCATGAACTCGCCACCACGGTCACAGCGGAAGACTTTGAGCCGGCGACCACAAGCTAGCTCAGCTTGTGGTAGCCAGGACTCAAGTGTGGTACAGACGTCACTCTTTTGCCGAAGGGCAAAAACCCAGCGCATGCGAGAAAAATCGTCTGTGAGACAGAGGACATAGCGACCGAAACCCCCAAGGGCATCATGGGCAAGAGGTCCCATGACGTCAGCGTGCAGGAGATCAAGTGGGTGAGACGTGCAAGACTCAGACGTGGAAAATGGGGAGCGGTGCATTTTGCCTTGAGCACAGTTGAGACAGTCAGTGGGACAGGGTGCAGAGAACGTGTCGGCATCAAGGCCATGAGCAGGCATGTCCCGAAGCAGACTGTCAATGGCGGCAGTGTGAATGTGACAGAGACGACGATGAAGCAACTACGCATGTGCAGGAGTGAGGGAACGAGCCACATGAACAAGAGCAGTCGTGGAGAGATGGGGTGCAAACGAGGGCACGCGGAACAAGCGGTCACAACGAGTGCCACGCAGTAATACATGACCAGTAGTGCGATGCATAACAGAGGCAATACCCCGACTGGATGAGAAGTCCATGCCCTGGTCATCGAGTGTCGTAATAGACAGCAGACTGAGCTCAAGAGTGGGCACATAGAGAACGTCAGGGAGGAAGAGCTCCCCCCCAGGGCCAACAAAACGGATGACACCGACACCCTGGACGGGGAGAAGGTGGCCAGAGCCAGTGCGTACAAAGCGAACAGAACCAATAGGACCCAGCGACATAAAC
Source organism: Penium margaritaceum (assembly GCA_023375785.1). Classification (NCBI taxonomy): domain Eukaryota; kingdom Viridiplantae; phylum Streptophyta; class Zygnematophyceae; order Desmidiales; family Peniaceae; genus Penium; species Penium margaritaceum. The sequence continues at coordinate 19,017 of SZWC01016974.1, forward strand.
ACTGAACGACAAGAAGTCATGTGGTGGGTGGCTCTTGAATCAAGAATCCAGAATCCACCCGTCACACGGACAGACGCAGGGTCACGACTCACAGCGGCAATGGCAGAATGAGGAAAGAGACGCTAACCACAAGCGGCAAGACAACGAGGGAGACTGTACGACTGCCACTCCTCAATCCACGGGACGTCAACTGGGGGACACCCCTGAACATGACCGGGGGGGGTCCACGAAGAGACGAGTCAACAGCACACGCAAGGCCCTCCTCAACCAAACGTACACTCTCACCTCCCTGATCACGGAGGTGACGCTGGTGAATGGCGTATGAGAGCGCAGAGTCCAGCTGGCGGGTGTCCTCAGATGGTCCAGTGATGAGTGCGGTAGAGGAGGGTAGCTGGGGACCAGGGGTGGAGGAAGCCCATGTTGGAGGTGAGTAGAAGCCAGAAGGAGGCCCGAAGTAGACAGGGCTCCCAAACCCCGGGGGCCAACCCCAGGGTGCGGTTGGAGGAGGTGAAGGGAGGGCAGTGCTGTAGGCAGCAGCTGTAGACAATGGAAAAGAAGCGTGTGCAGAGCTATGATTGGATCCCGCAGAGGTGGAGGAGCGGGCAGAGCCGCCACCAGACCCTGAAGAGCGTGCCTAGTGAGCACGCATGGCGGAGGCTAGGCGTACATCATCTGGTGGTGTAGGGCACTTGGTCGCCGCATGACCGGCGACGCCGCAGTTCCAGCAAGTGACAGTGCTGGAGGAGGAAGAGGAGGATGCGGCGCTATCAGAAACGCGACCTCTGCCACCCCTCCCCTGCCCGCCACTGCCAGAGCCACCCCCTCGGCCTTTACCTTTGCCACCCCTCCACCACGCCCCCCCCCTTGGGAAGCAAGAGATGTGGCGGTAGTAGCAGAGGTGGAGATGGAGGACAAGCTAGAGGCTGGGGAGGTGGAGGAGGAAGGAAGTGCTGTGGCTGCTGCTGCAACGGCTGCGCGGTGAATGCGTTTGTTCTGCAAGGAGCTCCACCAGTCGGTAAGACGTAGCATTCTAGGGGGTGCGTCGGCGGGAACAGGAATTGCTGCCGGACGCTCCAGCTCTGTGGCTTTCATTTCACGAAAGATGTCGCTGAGTTCTCGGATGAGGCCTTTGACGATGGAGAGAACAGTAGGGAGTTGGTCTGGGGCGGCCTTACCGAGGTCACACAGTAGTCGTAGACTGCGAGCCCAATAGGCGTCAACAGTCTCGTCAGCACGCATGGAGAGCGTGTTGAACTGGACGGTGAGGACGCTCTGTGCTGCATGTCAAGTGACTGTCGTGCGCTGCTTGATCAGGGCATAAGCCCCAACCGGGTCAGCGGGGGTGCGGCGTGCAGTGTCAGCATTGTAGGATCCAATCTCATTAGTGAGATCGTCTGGTCCGGCGCGAATGAGGGCACGGACAGCTCGTGCCGACTCAGAATCGTCTGGCAAAAAAGGTGGAACAGCTGAGGGATTTGGTGCATGGTAGTATTCCTAGAGTTGTTCCCCTTGCGCCCAGGCACTGAAACGAACCTCCCAAGAGTGAAATGTAAGATTGGAGGTGAAGTGGGGTGGAATGGAATCAAAGTCAGGCTTGCGTTGCACTGATGGAGCCAGGGCTTTCGCCGCAGCAGCGCCAGCGGCACCGGCGACTGCAAGTGGATCAGGGGAAGATGGGCCAGCGGCAATGGAAGCGGAAGCGGGAGAGGTGGAGAACGCTGCAGCAATGCTAGTGGACTGAGTGCTGTGCAATGTGGGCTGCAGACGATTTAGAACCAAGTCAGCAATGTGATCGGCGAATGTCTCTTGGTCAGCCTGCTCAGCCCACAATTTTCCCTCAGCGCGTTGCTGAGGAAAAATTGCGGGCTGAGCAAGCCAGGTGAGAGCTGCCTGCAACGCAGTGCGCTCACGCTGAAGCTCAGCTTGCAGTGCTGCGTATTGGTCATCGTCAACTGGCATTGTGCCAGTGGCGTGACTCTACCGAGGAAAATTTCGGCAGAGTTTCCCTTGCCCCAATGGGCGTGGGAATGTAAGATATCGATGTTGGAAGTGCACTGCAAGGCAACAACCTAAACGCACGAACACGCCGATACAGGAAAGGCAGGGAGAGTGAGAGAACAAGAGAAGCCAAGCTCACCACGCACGGCGGTGCAGAGAGAACAGTGGTGGCAGTGCCACAGCAACTGAGGAGGCGACAACTGCGACAAAAGCTGATGCGATGACAACGAGGCAGGCTACGCCTGTCAGGACTGCACCTGACAGAGTGGAGATGACTGTAGCGGTCAAGACCAAGAGCTGTATGTGCCGAGTGACTGACGGTGATGAGGAGGATAGAGAGGCTGCCTGTGTTGTGGAGGCATTGGCGGAGTCAACTGCACTGGAGAATGCTGTGGCTGCTGCGGCTGCGGCGGATGCAACTGCGTTAGCCGCTACAGTAATCTGAGTAGCTACGTTGACAGCAGCTACTGCCAAAGGTCCCTGGTCAACCGCTGCAGTGTACGTGTCAATGGCTCGACCAGCAGCAGTGCTGGCTAGTGCACGTGCGGCACGTGCAGTGGCTGCAAAGGTAGTGGCAACGGCAGCGCTGGACACAAGGGTAGCCTGCAGAGCTGCAAGAATATCAGGGAACGAGATGGGCGAGGACTGTGCAGCTGTTGCGGCCGGAGATGCGGCACGACGCAGAGCGGAGGCTTCTGACGCTGCTGTTTCAGAAGGTGGAGCTGCACCACGAGGAACAGCACGGTGGTGCTGCTGGCGTATCCTATGGGCAATGGGCGGGCTTACCAGAGAGTGAAGAGGTCGGTGGTCCCGTTCTGGTGCTGTTGCCGGTTGGTTCAGCGACGTTGGAGAATCGTCGTCGGTCGACTGGCAATGAGTCGCATAGTCCTTTGCGTCCGCCCACGCGTAGTGATCAGCGGGATCGTAGTCTTCACCGGGGTGATACCCCGGACTGCTGTGACGCACCCTCGACCACACTTCTCTCTCCGCCCGCTCCTCGTAGTACGCAAGCTCCTCGTCAGTGCGTGCACGGTCCCGAGTTGCCGTGGATGACGGAGGGGCGGGCTCGATCTCAGGCGGAGACGCCAGCGTTCTGAATGCTGGACTGCCTCAGGGCAGCCTGAGGTAATTGAGAGTGTGCTGGGGTCAAGCCTGGCTGCAGGGTTGGAGCTGTTGCTGTGATGAAGATGCACGTGAGATGAGCACACCAGGCCGAGGCTACACACAACGTTGAGATGCACCGGATGTGGCCCAAGCCTCCGTCGTGCATACGAAGGCGTACACGGCGGAGGGGTGATGCTGCAGAGATGGTGGCCCAAGAGTGGGCCGAGTAGGCATCACCACGAGGCGGTGATGTCACAAGAAGGTTGCTTGGAGCTGAGAGAGTGTCCCAGTGAGTGACGGGTGCGACGTTAGCGGCGGTACAGAACGGCGGCTGCTTAGTCTGCCACAGTCATGAGTGGTACGGTCGAGGCCGAGAGTGTGCCCCGTGAGTCACGGTTGCGAAGCTAGTAGTTGCACAGAGCGGCGGCTGCTGCTGCTGCCTAGGCTGCCACGGTCTCGTGCTGTGGCTTGCACGGGATCACCCGCGACTTAGCTGTGACTCAAAGGAGGTTCACAGGTCGATGCTAGCGGCTGCACAGAACGGCGGCTGCTGCTGCTGCCTAGGCTGCCACGGTCGCGTACTATGGCTTGCACGGGATCACCCGCGACTTAGCTCTGTCTCGAAGAAGGTTCACGAGTGCGATGCTAGCGGCTGCACAGAATGGCTGCTGCTGCTGCTTAAGCTGCCACGGCCTCATGCTGTGGCTTGTGCGGGATCAACCGTCGCTTAGTAGTGGCACGCGTGAGTCTCATGAGGTCCCAGGACTGTCGCGGCGGGAGGGGGAGCCCTCTTGCTTTGATACCAGTAGATAACCACGAGTACTATGCTAGCAAGCAAGCTAGTGGCAAGCGACAAAACACGCCATGGATGGGGGAAAGTTAGTAGTTGAGACACAAGTTAACGAGTGACAAGTGAGCGAGGTGGTGAGAGCCAGTTGACCGGGCCACCCACGCAAGGCAATCGTCGTGGGGCCCGACCGCCACCCAGGGATCGAACCCGACCCTGGAGCGAGTGAGCTCCAGGCGGTTTCTCACACGCCGGCAAAAACCGGGCGTGTGGTCCCGAGGGATCAGCAACCCGGTTCACCACTCTAAGAACATGCAGGTATTCAACCAACTAACAGGCATGCAATCCTACAAGTTGTATCCCCCATTTTGGCAGGTGAAGTTGTTACTAAACTAAGGATTGTGACAAGACTGGTGCTGAAGCCACCACTAGGCAGCTTGATGGAGGCATCTCCACTGTGCACTTCATGCTGCACCACAATCTTGCACCAGGGAGCCTTAGTCCAGTTCAATCACCTGCAGTGGTGAGGTGTGTGCATGAATGGAGACAAGAGGGCACTTGTGTGTGTTTGTGACAATAACCAACAGGGTCGTTTGTCGAGCGATACGTGTGGAGTCGCGTCGTGTAGTTGCTAGGAAATTGCTCGGTTAGCCCATGTGGGGTGGGGCGGGGGAGCGCACCGACCATTGTAGCGTAAGACACGCTATGGATGCGGTAACTTGCATTAGAATGGTGCACTCAACCAAGACATTTAGTGTGAGGGGAGCGAGCGAAGTTAGTACCGGTGAGCACACACCCACCATGAGCATCAAGCTCGGGTGAGCGAGTGCCGCCACCCTGGGGTCGAGTCCGACCACTCGGAGTAACCGAGGGTGGGTGCTCACCAATGCACAGCCAAGACCGGCACGGTGGCCCCTTAAGGATCAGCACCTTAGAAATATGCAGCTCCCCTAGCACATGCAAGGCAAGAGAACATGATGCAGGGCACGGCAGTGAGAATGTACGAGCAGCCAGAAAACCTAGGTAGCAGGTTGGGGCAGCAGCGTTGTTGATGCAGCGTGCGGGCTTCCACGCTCGTTGCTTAAGTCAGCTGCCCCCTCAGTCTGCTGCTCTAGAGTCAAAGTCTGGAAGCTCTGGGTACTCAGAACGCGCGCGCCAATGTTAGCGCCACAAAGTAGCTGAAAAGTGAAAGTGACTGATTAGGAATCAAGAATAAGCAACAATGGGAGACCCCTCCAAGTTCTAGCTCCCCCCCACTAGTGTAGAACTTGTTACTCAGCTAACTAGCCAATCAGAAAATAGTCCTAGACCTATTTTCTGGCAGGCAGGGTTGTCTCGGTGAGCCTTGCCAGACGCTCGACAGCTTAAAACCTGGGCATCGTCCGTTTTGCCTGAAAACTGGACCATACCATAATACCAACGCTGCAAACGTAGTCGTGTGGTCAGAATTAGCTAGAAAAAAAGCGGCAAAGAGTTATGGCTGCCTGAACCCGGGCAGTGCGTACAACAATCAGTGACGCCAAACAGGGCCACACAGCAGGAGACATGGACCGTAGGCACAGCATGACGCTGTAGACGCAATGCCATAATCAAGAACACAGTTAGGTGCACGGAAACAGCATATGTAGTGGCAGTGACCGCCGAGGAGGCCAGCCGATGGAGCTGAGCGCATCGCCAGAGGAGTGAGGCTCCAGCGAACGGTGCGTGGGCCTCAACGCGCATCGGCTCCACCGAGCAACACTCCAGTAGCGTCGAGTCTCGTCGTCAGTCATCTGCAAGCCGATGTACACAAGCCGGGAAGACACAATAGAGTACAATGAGCGATGCGCGAAAACCAACACGAGCCCTAGCATCTACCGCATCACAGAATCATAGAGAATCATAGATTCATACAACGGCCATGCGTGTACCACAAGGCACTCCAGGGACAAGCAGCAGCAACACCTTGAGGGCGTGAATGGCTCCAGCCAGAGCGAACATGCCCAACGCTTCCCGAGGTAGGGACATTGTCACTTTATCTGTACATGTGTGTGCACAGTGTGGGAGGTAAGAGGGCATAGAGTTGTGAGTGGCTAGCGAACTTCAACACTCCCCTTTGACCCGCAGGCCACGAACCCACACACATGAGAGGACAAGAAGAGGGGAACACGAGAGGTGATAGAGATGTACTAGAACCAATCAACCTGGGTCATGTGGAAAGATGAGACCAATAGAGTGAACACCACTTTTGAAGACATTACGACTTAGTGCCTTAGTGAGAAAGGGAGCTCTCTGAGACTGCGTGTCCACACAGGCAAGCTGGACGATGCCAGCGACAATGCACTCACGAACAAAATGGCGCTCCACGTTGATGTGCTTGGTGTGTGAATGATGCATGCCGCTGTTTTCAGCAATGGCCTTTATGCTTTGATTTTCGCAGCATTGAGTGATGCAACGGATGGGTACACGTAGTTGTTGCAGCACATGACACAACCAAACAGTCTTACACGTGCCTGCAGCAAGAGCAACATGCTCAGCCTCAGCAGTGCTGCGAGTAACACATACTTGTTTGCCACTTTTCCAAGAGACTGCAGTTCCACCGACCAGAAAGATGTATTCCGTTTGACTGCGGGCATCAGAGTCATGCACCCAGTCCCTGTCTGTGAAGCCGTCCACCACGACTGAGGGCTGCACACGAAAGTACTGTCCAATGCGAGGGGTTGAGAGGGCATAGCGCACTACCGGCAATGCTGCTTCAAGATGACGCTCACGGGGACACTGGGAGAATTGGGACAGGAAGTTCACAGCAAATGCCACATCAGCGCGGGTGGTTGTGGCGAGATACATCAAGGAGCCAATGACACGGAGGTAGTCCGTCACATCAAGTGTCTCCCCCAGTGTTGACACCTCCCGAGTCTTCAGCAAGGACTGACCAGCGGGTGTCATGGGAGTGGACACCATGGGGACTGATGTGAGGAGCGGGGCAAATCACTCCCCCAGGCTGCGTTCGTACGAAGCATGATGGACGTGCAAAGTGCAACGCCCACGGTCATGTTCCAGCTCCATGCTAAGGAAGACATGAGCCGGGCCAAGATCTTTCATCTTGTATGCCGCCTGGAGCAGGGCCTTGGCTGCCACGACAGATGCGACATTAGGAGAAGCAATGAGGAGGTCATCCACGTAGACAAGAATGGCGACAAGTGGCTTGGTGGGGACACTGAGGAACAACGCGGGATCCACAACGCTCCTTTTGTACCCCCCGTTTTCAAGGATTGATGTGATCTCTTGGTTCCAACAACGTGGGGACTGTTTTAGGCCATAGAGGGCCTTGCGCAAGCGCCATACCCGGTTTGTTCCATCTGAGAAGCCGGGTGACTGCACCATGTAGATCTCCTCGTCCAACCTACCGTGGAGGAAGACATTGTTGACATCCATCTGCTCAAGCTCCCAGTCATGCTGAGCGATTAGACTCACGAGAGCCCTGGCTGTAGTGTAGCGACCAACCGTGGTGAAGGTCTCATCAAAGTCAACACCGGGGATCTGAGAAAATCCCTTTGCAGTGAGACGAGCCTTGTACCGTTCAACTGTGTTGTTTGGACTCAGCTTGTGATGGTACACCCATTTGGCAGCAATTGCCTTACGGCCTGGTGGGAGGTCGACAAGCTCGTACACACCATGCTGAGACAGTGCATCAAGCTCGGCCTTCATGGCGTGCTCCCACAGCGAGGAATCACGTTCAAACAGGTGTTCAAAGAAGAAAGCATCACGAGATTCAATGACACGGCACTGGGAGGGGTCCCAGAAGTGCCATGCTTTGGAGAATGGAGAGATGCCCAGACAGAGGCAGAACCAACCACGAGGAGATATCTTACCGTGGCGTTGGTCCGAGGGGACCCACACAAAGGCAAGACACCCCCAGACACGGGCAAGGCGGACGTCAGCACGTTAACCAGTCCAGCGTTCGAAGGGGGTGAAAGAGTGGGGAAGGGGGCCATGACGGACACGGTTCTAGACCCAAGTCATGTAGGACATGGCCTCAAAGGCAAAGAGAGGGGATTGTCCGGAGGCAGAGAGGAGAGAGCGAACACCATCAGCGAGGGTGCGGTTACAACGCTCAGAGACACCATTTTGTTGGTTGGTGTAGGGAGCAGAGGATTCAACCTAGACACCACGCGATTCAAGGAAACAAGAAGTAGGACCAAAGAACTCACCACCATGGTCGCTGCAAAACACACACAAGGGCCGGAGACTAGCTCGCTCAGCGTGCGGGAGCTAGGAATGAAGGACATTAGTGACTTCAATTTTGTGGCGAAGGGCAAAGACCCAACGGCAACGAGAGAAGTCATCAGTCAAGTACAGGACGTATCGGTCGAGGCCGCCAAGGAAGTCATGGGGCAATGGACCCATGACTTCAGCGTAGACCAAATCCAGAGGGTGAGCGGTAGTGGACTCGGAGGTGGAGAAAGGGGAACGGTGCATTCTTCCATTGGCACAGTCAAGACAAGTGGTTGTACAGGGTGGAGCAAATGTGGCAGGGTGAAGGCCAAAGGCGGGCCGAAGGCGAAGAAGGGGCTGGATGGCAGCAGTGTGAATGTGGCAGAGATGGCAATGTAAGAGGTTGGCATGTTTGGGAGACAGGGACGGAGCGACGTGAACAAGAGCAGAAGCAGTGGAAGACAAGGGCGATGTGAGCAGATTACGGAAGAGGTGATCACGCCGCATGCTACGAAGAATAACATGGCCAGACGAGCATATAGAGATAGAGGCAAGGTCACGGTTGGACGAGAAGTCCATGCCCTGGTCATCAAGGGTGGTCATAGAGAGAAGACTGACCTCAAGATCAGGCACGTACAACACGTCAGGAAGGGAGACAGTGCCACCAAGACCGACAGAGTAGACAATACCAACACCTTGAACACGGAGTAGCTGGCCGGAGCCTGTGCGCACGGAGTGAACAGACTGAACGGGGCCAAGGGACATGAAGGAGGAACGACAGGAGGTCATATGATGTGTGGCCCCGGAGTCAATGATCTAGAGGCCACGCGAGGCACAAGTGGAGGGGAGAACAAGACAGATAGCGACGGTGCCACGGGCAGATGGAGAGGACATACAACCAAGACGAGTTGAGAACGTGTGAGACTGTCAATCTTCAATCCAGGCATAATAATCAGGCAAGTCCCCCTGAACACGACTAGAGGAGGCATCGTGAAGAGTGACCTCAGACTCACAAACAGACACACGTGACTGGCCACTCACACTCTCACCTCCTTGAGAGCGAAGGTGAAGGAACTCCGCCAGCCAACACTCAAGGGTACGCTCCTCGTCACGGCGATCAGAGGAGCGCTCCGAGGAACGGTGGGAGGAGCGGTCAGAGAAGTTCCCGTCGTCACGAGCCCAGTGTGGCACGTGGTAGTGAGAGGGCGGGAGACCGCAGTATGGAGGGCCAGATGGAGGAGAAATCCAACCCCAAAGGCTGGGAGCTGGAGGTGTCGGTTGAAGGGGGGCAAGCGTGGTGGAAAGTGCTGAGGCAAAGGACGACAATGAGGACGATGGGACTGTCACGGCAGCAGCGGCAGAGAAGGCGGTGACACCGGTGCGGGCCCAGTGGACGCGCATGGAGGAGGCCAGGCAAGCATCGTCACGAGGGGCAGGACACTTTGGTGTAGAGAGGCTAGAGGCGCCACAGTTCCAACAAGTGACCTCAGTAGTAGTGGGAGTCGAGTTCTTGCCACCTCGGCCATCCTCATGGCCTTTGCCTCCATGGCCGCCACCATGGCCGGATCCACCACCCCCCTCGAGAGGCACCCTGAGTGGAGTACGCTGCAGCCTGCAAAGAGGAGGAAGAGGAAACTGCGACGGAGGAGGAAGAGGAGGAGGTGGTGATAGCAGCCAATGCACCGAATGCATGCGCTTATTGTGCAAGGCATTCCACCAGTCGGTGAGGCGCGAGGCAGTGAAGTCAAAGAGAGGGCTGATTCCGGGTGGGGAAACAGCAGGAACAGGTTCAGAGGCAAGATGTTCTAGTTCTGCCTGAGAGACGTGCAGATACAAGTTAGACAGCTCTAGAATGAGGCCAGCAACAATGGACAAGCAGGCTGAGAGAGGACCGGGGGCGGCCTTGCCAAGGTCCCGGAGCAAGCGCAGACTACGCACCCAGTACTCAACTGCCATCTCATCAATACGCATTTGTAATGTGTTGAAATGAACAGTGAGCGCACTTTGGGCAGCGTGTCCACTCACTGTTTTACGGCGGCGGATAAGAGCGTAAGCGCTGACGGGGTCAGCATGGGTGCCGCTGGAAGGGTCTACGTTGTATGTACCAATGTCGTCGAGGCGATTCTCTTGGCTTGCATTGATGACTGCCCACACAGCGCGGGCAGCCTCTGTAGGATGTGGCACAAACGATGGCTTTGCAGGAGAGTAGTACTCCCAAAGGAGCTCACCCTAGGTCCATGTGCTGAAGCGGGTCTCCCAGGATGTGAACGTGAGCTTAGGAGTGAACTGTGGTGGTGGCGTTTCAAAGTCTTTCTGCCGAGCTGGGAGTAGATCACGGGGAAAGGCTACTGCTGAGAGAGAGGGAGAAGAGGATTTTGCAAGTGCACCACCAGGAGGAGCAGATGAGTCTGCTGAGCCAGATTCTATAGTTGAAAGAACTACAGCAAGGCTTGGAATAGAACGCAGTCGCTCAATGACTAAGGTGGCCATTGTGGCCGCTTACTTGTGCTGTGCTTCCCGTCCCTGATGAAGCTCATCCTCAACTTTGCGGCGCTCTGCTTGCGCCTCACTAAGAGCAGCCTCGAGGGGCTCTATAGTCTCCTCTGGTCTTGGCATGATGAGAGAAGGATATTGTGAATGAAAGTAGAGTGAGAGGAGAGTACAAGGGAGTGCAAAAGAGTACAAAGTGTCCCTGTGGAATGCACTGCTCACCGAGCTAGTGACGCGGAAGAAGAGTGAAGAGCGGCGGGACAACAGCTGCGGCTGAAGAGAAGAGGACAGCCACCCAACCTGCAACCGCCACCGTGAGACACAAGAGCTCCAGCAACTACTCGATGAAGACGTTGGGCACCTCGCGTGCCGTGGATGCCTTGGCAGATCCTGCTGCGGTAGGAGGAGCCGAAGTAGGTTCAGCTGCAGGTTCGGCAGACTGAGACCTGTGCGAAGGTTGCATCCTAGGTGACAGCAGTGGTGACAATGGGAAGTCGACTGGGGTACAGACGTGACGCTCTATCTCCTCCCATTCATGCTCAGCTACTGCGTCAACGTCTTCTTGCCAATACGTGTGATCCAGCATGCGCACCCACAAAGGGGTGTCGACGTCGTCATCCAGTCTGGAAGCTGAGTGGGTTACTGTCGCAGCCGAGAGAGGCGCACCGAGCGTGTCACACGTCGAGACATTGTTTGGTGATGCAACGGAGACAAAACCACGTAAGAAGGTGGTGTGGCAGCGCCCGGTGAGAGAGGTGGAGGGTGCAAAGCACAGCAAGGTCTGAGAGTGCTGCGGCACAACTTCTGCAAAGCAGGGATGCGACATGCGCACCCACTTTAAAGAAAGTAGCTGCTGGCAGAGAGTAGCCATCAGTAGCTAAGAGCGCAACAAAGAGCGCAGAGCAGGTGAGGGCAGCCGAGGGCAGCAGAGAGCCCTGCAGCGTGCAAGAGGGCAGCCACAAGAGCGCAGAGTGTTGTAGTGAGGTGGAGAGCCACGATGAACGCCCACGGTGTGAGGTTTAGACCCCACCAAGAGAGGAGGCGGCGCACGAAATGGTGCTAGCAGGTGTGGACAACCGCGACTTAAGATTGCTGCGGGGGGATTCAGAACGAGCGCAGTAACACCCATAGGTGTTGCTGTGCGATGCCGAAGAACTGGCCAGCTGTGCAGATGCACTGCTGATGCGACGAAGAGTCAGCCACGGGCCGAGAGAGTCGTGGGTGTGTGTCACACCTAGGCTAACGGGCTAGGATCGACGAGCTATGGGAGTCAATCCTTAGGGCTCTGATACCATTAGTTTCTAGGAAATTGCTTGGTTAACCCATGTGGGGTGGGGCGGGTGAGCGCAACGACCAGTGTAGCATAAGACACGCCATGGATGAGGTAACTTGCTTTAGAATGGTACACTCAACCAAGACAATTAGTGTGAGGGGAGCGAGCGAAGTCAGTACCGGTGAGCACACACCCACCACGAGCATCAAGCTTGGGTGAGCGAGTGCCGCCACCCAGGGGTCGAGCCCGATCACCCGGAGTAACCGAGGGTGGCTTCTCACCGAGGCACGGCCAAGACCAGCACTGTGGCCCCCTAAGGATCAGTACTCGGGAAATATGCAGTTCCCCCAGCACATGCATGGCAAGAGAACATGATGCAGGGCACGACAGTGAGAATGTACGAGCCCCAGCATCTACCGCATCACAGAATGATAGAGAATCATAGAGAGTCATACAACGGCCATGCGTGTGCCACAAGGCACTCCAAGGAAAAGCAGTAGTAGTAGCCTGAGGGCGTCAATGGTTACAGCCAGAGCGAACACGCCTGATGCACAAGGCACAACGCACAAGGCACAAGGCCCAAGGCACAAGGCACAAGGCACAAAGTACAAGGCACAAGGCACAAGGCACAAGGAACAAGGCACAAGGCACAAGGCAAAAGGGACAAGGCACAAGGCACAAGGCACAAGGCACAGGGCACAGGGCACAAGGCACAAGGCACAAGGCCCAAGGCACAAGGCACAAGGCACAAGGCACCAGGCACAAGGCACAAGGCACAAGGCACAAGGGCCAAGGCACAAGGCACAAGGCAGAAGGCACAAGGCACGAGGCACAAGGCACAAGGTACAAGGCACAAGGTACAAGGCACAAGGCACATGGCACAAGGCACACGGCACAAGGCACAAGGCACTAGGCACAAGGCACAAGGCACAAGGCACATTGCACAAGGTACAAGGCACAAGGCACAATGCACAAGGCACAAGGCACAAGGGACACGGCGCAAGGCACAAGGCACAAGGTACAAGGCACAAGGTACAAGGCACAAGGCACATGGCACAAGGCACACGGCACAAGGCACAAGGCACTAGGCACAAGGCACAAGGCACAAGGCACATTGCACAAGGTACAAGGCACAAGGCACAATGCACAAGGCACAAGGCACAAGGGACACGGCGCAAGGCACAAGGCACAAGGTACAAGGCACAAGGTACAAGGCACAAGGCACATGGCACAAGGCACACGGCACAAGGCACAAGGCACTAGGCACAAGGCACAAGGCACAAGGCACATTGCACAAGGTACAAGGCACAAGGCACAATGCACAAGGCACAAGGCACAAGGGACACGGCGCAAGGCACAAGGCACAAGGTACAAGGCACAAGGTACAAGGCACAAGGCACATGGCACAAGGCACACGGCACAAGGCACAAGGCACTAGGCACAAGGCACAAGGCACAAGGCACATTGCACAAGGTACAAGGCACAAGGCACAATGCACAAGGCACAAGGCACAAGGGACACGGCGCAAGGCACAAGGCACAAGGTACAAGGCACAAGGTACAAGGCACAAGGCACATGGCACAAGGCACACGGCACAAGGCACAAGGCACTAGGCACAAGGCACAAGGCACAAGGCACATTGCACAAGGTACAAGGCACAAGGCACAATGCACAAGGCACAAGGCACAAGGGACACGGCGCAAGGCACAAGGCACAAGGTACAAGGCACAAGGTACAAGGCACAAGGCACATGGCACAAGGCACACGGCACAAGGCACAAGGCACTAGGCACAAGGCACAAGGCACAAGGCACATTGCACAAGGTACAAGGCACAAGGCACAATGCACAAGGCACAAGGCACAAGGGACACGGCGCAAGGCACAAGGCACAAGGTACAAGGCACAAGGTACAAGGCACAAGGCACATGGCACAAGGCACACGGCACAAGGCACAAGGCACTAGGCACAAGGCACAAGGCACAAGGCACATTGCACAAGGTACAAGGCACAAGGCACAATGCACAAGGCACAAGGCACAAGGGACACGGCGCAAGGCACAAGGCACAAGGTACAAGGCACAAGGTACAAGGCACAAGGCACATGGCACAAGGCACACGGCACAAGGCACAAGGCACTAGGCACAAGGCACAAGGCACAAGGCACATTGCACAAGGTACAAGGCACAAGGCACAATGCACAAGGCACAAGGCACAAGGGACACGGCGCAAGGCACAAGGCACAAGGTACAAGGCACAAGGTACAAGGCACAAGGCACATGGCACAAGGCACACGGCACAAGGCACAAGGCACTAGGCACAAGGCACAAGGCACAAGGCACATTGCACAAGGTACAAGGCACAAGGCACAATGCACAAGGCACAAGGCACAAGGGACACGGCGCAAGGCACAAGGCACAAGGTACAAGGCACAAGGTACAAGGCACAAGGCACATGGCACAAGGCACACGGCACAAGGCACAAGGCACTAGGCACAAGGCACAAGGCACAAGGCACATTGCACAAGGTACAAGGCACAAGGCACAATGCACAAGGCACAAGGCACAAGGGACACGGCGCAAGGCACAAGGCACAAGGTACAAGGCACAAGGTACAAGGCACAAGGCACATGGCACAAGGCACACGGCACAAGGCACAAGGCACTAGGCACAAGGCACAAGGCACAAGGCACATTGCACAAGGTACAAGGCACAAGGCACAATGCACAAGGCACAAGGCACAAGGGACACGGCGCAAGGCACAAGGCACAAGGTACAAGGCACAAGGTACAAGGCACAAGGCACATGGCACAAGGCACACGGCACAAGGCACAAGGCACTAGGCACAAGGCACAAGGCACAAGGCACATTGCACAAGGTACAAGGCACAAGGCACAATGCACAAGGCACAAGGCACAAGGGACACGGCGCAAGGCACAAGGCACAAGGTACAAGGCACAAGGTACAAGGCACAAGGCACATGGCACAAGGCACACGGCACAAGGCACAAGGCACTAGGCACAAGGCACAAGGCACAAGGCACATTGCACAAGGTACAAGGCACAAGGCACAATGCACAAGGCACAAGGCACAAGGGACACGGCGCAAGGCACAAGGCACAAGGTACAAGGCACAAGGTACAAGGCACAAGGCACATGGCACAAGGCACACGGCACAAGGCACAAGGCACTAGGCACAAGGCACAAGGCACAAGGCACATTGCACAAGGTACAAGGCACAAGGCACAATGCACAAGGCACAAGGCACAAGGGACACGGCGCAAGGCACAAGGCACAAGGTACAAGGCACAAGGTACAAGGCACAAGGCACATGGCACAAGGCACACGGCACAAGGCACAAGGCACTAGGCACAAGGCACAAGGCACAAGGCACATTGCACAAGGTACAAGGCACAAGGCACAATGCACAAGGCACAAGGCACAAGGGACACGGCGCAAGGCACAAGGCACAAGGTACAAGGCACAAGGTACAAGGCACAAGGCACATGGCACAAGGCACACGGCACAAGGCACAAGGCACTAGGCACAAGGCACAAGGCACAAGGCACATTGCACAAGGTACAAGGCACAAGGCACAATGCACAAGGCACAAGGCACAAGGGACACGGCGCAAGGCACAAGGCACAAGGTACAAGGCACAAGGTACAAGGCACAAGGCACATGGCACAAGGCACACGGCACAAGGCACAAGGCACTAGGCACAAGGCACAAGGCACAAGGCACATTGCACAAGGTACAAGGCACAAGGCACAATGCACAAGGCACAAGGCACAAGGGACACGGCGCAAGGCACAAGGCACAAGGTACAAGGCACAAGGTACAAGGCACAAGGCACATGGCACAAGGCACACGGCACAAGGCACAAGGCACTAGGCACAAGGCACAAGGCACAAGGCACATTGCACAAGGTACAAGGCACAAGGCACAATGCACAAGGCACAAGGCACAAGGGACACGGCGCAAGGCACAAGGCACAAGGTACAAGGCACAAGGTACAAGGCACAAGGCACATGGCACAAGGCACACGGCACAAGGCACAAGGCACTAGGCACAAGGCACAAGGCACAAGGCACAAGGCACAAGGCACAAGGCACAAGGCACAAGGCACAAGGCACAAGGCACAAGGCACAAGGCACAAGGCACAAGGCACAAGGCACAAGGCACATGGCACAACGCACAAGGCACAAGGCACAAGGCACAAGGCACAAGGCACAAGGAACAAGGCACAAGGCACAAGGCACAAGGCACAAGGCACAAGGCACAAGGCACAAGGCACAAGGCACAAGGCACAAGGCACAAGGCGCAAGGCACAAGGCACTAAGAAAAAGGCACAAGGCACAAGGCACAAGGCACAAGGCTCAAGGCACAAGGCACAAGGCACAAGGCACAAGGGACGAGGCACAAGGCTCAAGGCACGAGGGACAAGGCAAAAGGCACAAGGCACAAGGCACAAGGCACAAGGCACAAGGCACAAGGCACAAGGCACAAGGCACAAGGCACAAGGCACAAGGCACAAGGCACAAGGCACAAGGCATAAGGCAAGACTACTCATCCTATGGGAGCTCCTTAGAGCTGACAAGACAACTCCACTGGACGAGATGTATTCAGACAGGTTTTGGACAAACAGGGTCTGTGGTTGGCAGATGAAGCGAGAGTGCGAGCATGAGCTCCTCTTGACTCTGAGTCTGCTGACGTGGCGAGGAACACGAGCACGCGGAAGACAGTGTTCTTACTAAAGAAGGATCCTACGCTCATGAATCGTGCAAAGGCAGGTGGAAGGATCGCGGCCATCGCCAAGTCAAGAGGTGCGGTCCTTCCATCATCTCAAGAAAACCGGCCGAGAGATCGGCGACTATGAGAAGCTACCACAGATCCGGACGATCTCGTCCGTGGATCGCACCGAGGGCGCTGGGCATCCGCCAACCTCGGTCTGCCGATGATCGGAGATCACCGAGCGGTGTCCGGCAGATCCTGTGGCTGAGAACCAGAAGACACAAGGATACCGAACTACTCAACACTTGTACTTTTCTGCTCTTTGTTAGTACAGACATACAAGTAGCCGTAGTTTTGTATTTGCTATTACTTCGTCTGTGTATAACCATTCTGAACAAGCTTGGTACCGTTGGAAAGCTTGTGAGACGAGTCGTGTAACTTTGCCTTCAGCTCATGCTCTTGAACCGCACAGTCAGTGACATTATACAGGCAAGAGTGCCTGTGTGTATGTGTGTGGTGACACGTGTATGAGAGAGCATCACCAATAGTCCAGTAGAGAGTTGACATATCAGAAAACTGCGTTTGAAGATTCCTAGAGATTTTGGTATGTAAACTTCAACATTTGGTATCAGAGCAGGTGGCGTCTTCAGATCTACGCAATCATGGCAGCAACAATCAACCATGGAGATCACTTCAAAGTCTCGCCGTTTGACGGCGATGACTACCATACATTCGCATTCAACATCAAGATGGTCTTTCTGAACAAGGGCCTATGGGGAGTCGTCTGTGATCCTCCCACTGACACATTACCTGCAGGAGCGTCACCTGAGGAACAAATCAGTTGGAAGCGGCGTTGTGATCAGGATTTTTCAATTCTGGCGCTGAACTTAACAGAATGACTCAAGTTTATCATCAGAGTCAACAACCCAACCAACTGTCCAAGGAAAGCTTGGAAGGCCCTGAAGAGTCGCTATGAAAGGATGGGCGATGTTGAAATGGGAAGCCTCTTGAGAGAGTTTTACACACAACGGATGGAAGAAGGAACACGCTTGGAAGATCATGTGTCCCATCTCAAGCACCTAGCAAGCCGTATCGCATCAATGGGAGAAGCGATCTCCGAGAGAGTTCTAGTACTAACCCTTTTCTGTGGACTACCTGCCAGATTCAAAGACACCATCAACCGTCTTCTGACCTTTCAGAAACAAGGGAAGACCTTTGATGCTCAATTGGCTGAACTCCAAACAACACTACAGCAAGCCATTGATGCACAAGGAAGAGCCGCCGGTGGGGCACCTGGTGCTGCCGCAGGAGCAGCTGCAGCAGCAGCACTACCTGGAAACCAACCATACTCGTTGACTCTGGAGAAGGCTGTTGAAGAGCTTATGATGGTTGAAGAGCAACATATCAAGGATAATGGAGGTGAAGCTGGCCTTGTGACCAAATATCAAGGACAAAGGACAAAGAAGTTCGGAAGCTATGGTAACGGCAGTCAGGACTCTCTTACACACTCCAACAACAGAGATTCATCGACCCCTCATTCACCACGGGGATATGTTCCACCAACTGATCGAGTGTGCTGCACTTGCAAGCAGAAGGGGCACATTGCCGTGGACTGCCCCAAACGGCGTCCAAATTTTGCTCGTCACTATGATTCCCGACGACCACATCAAGCAATGCTGACTACTTACATGTCCACCGTGGCCGCCTTTCTTACAGGGTCTACAAAAGCACAGGAACTATCAGACGGAGAAGACAACTTTCAGTTGAACCTTCTATCTGAAGGACCAACCCTGCGTGACGGTGACATGTCAGCTACACCACTAGAACTTTCATTCTATGACTCAGGACCAGAAGATTCAGCACATCACACCCTGACTGAAGAAGAGTTTGTGACTGAAGAATTGGCCATGTGCTCCATCGACAGTGCCCTTCTCCTGGCTGCTGGCATCTTGGCATGGATCATGGACTCTGGGTGTACGAAACATATGACCTGCAAAAAAGAC
>SZWC01016974.1:39783-62575 GCA_023375785.1 Penium margaritaceum
CTCAAGTACTACCTTGGGATTCAAATCACCCATGACTTCCTGCAAGGTCATGTCACCCTCACTCAGGCTACTTATGCTCAACGTGTGGCTGACAAATTTGGACTTGGAACATCCACTTCTCAACCTACTCCACTCTCCAAGGACCATGGCCTCACCAAACCAGTCACCATAGTCACACCCTTGGCTTCCTCAGAAGATGTCCAAGATTCTCCGCGTATGGTGGGCTCCCTGATGTATTCTTCCGTGGCTACCAGACCCGACCTCTCCTTTGCTGTTGGCCTCCTCAGTCAAGGATGTCAGCGCCCTACTGCTGCCCATGTCGTGGCCGCCAAGCGCAGTATTCGCTACCTTCGTGGATCCGCTTCCCTTGCCATTCGTTACTCCTCTGGCAACAATATTCTCCAGGGATTCTGCGATGCCGATCTCTCTGGTGATCACACCACCAGCCGTTCCACCTCTGGCTATGTCTTTCTTCTTAATGATGGACCCGTCAGCTGGCGTAGCAAGAAGCAATCTGTGGTTGCTCTCTCCTCAACGGAAGCTGAGTACATTGCCGAGAGCGAATGTACAAGAGAAGCGGTCTGGCTTTGTATGCTTCTGAGCGAGCTCGGCTTCGATCAACTTGAGCCTACGCCCATCCACTGCGACAACGAAGGGGCTATTGCCCTCTCCGAGGACCCAGTTCTTCATGACCGCACCAAGCATGTTCGTCGACAGTACCATCACGTTCGCAATGCTGTTGCGGAGGGTGAAGTCTTCATGCACTACCTTCCTACTGCCGATCAAACTGCTGACATCTTCACCAAAGCTCTCTCGGCCGATTGTCATGTTCATCTCTGCACTCGCATGGGTCTTCTCTCCTCGTCCTGACTCTCCTTGGCGATGCCTTTTTTTTTCCTCTCTTGCTTCCTCCCGCTGCCGCTCGTTCCCAGTGCTCTCCTTCCGTTCCTCCCATATGAGGCGTTGGAACGGACGGCGAGTGCTCTTGGTGGAACCGTCCTCGCTTTCCGCTTCCGTGCCCCCCACATGAGGCGTTGGCACGGACGCGGGTTGCGTGCGACCGTTCTCCCCACCCTTTTTTGCTTCTGCCTGCCACTGCCCTGTCTCTTTTCCTGTGCCTTGCCTCCCTCTTGCGCCTCGATCCTCGCATAACGCCAACACCCTCTCCCCCTGCTCTGCTTTGCTCCGGGACCCACACCACTCCCAACTGCAAATTCTCTCCGTCTGTATTTCGCTCGTTCGCTCTCCTCTGTCAGACCCCCATGGGTGGGCTGTGTTCAGATCACCCTGCGGGCCGGATGCGCGGGAGGCAGGGCCCACTCCCCCAAGTCCGGGCAGGGTGTGCTGTTGGGACCGGTCTATCTCTCAGCCGTTGGGGCGTCGCCCGAGCTAAAAAGTTCTCACCGGCCCACTGTACACCTTGCGTCTTGCTACTCTCGCCTTCCTTTTTTCTCTCTCACGCGAGGCTCGGTTGGCCTGGGGGGGGATTTCTTTTGCCGTGCACTCCCGTGCCTTGCCCAGTTTCCCTTTTGTTGTCCCCACCTTCCCGGCTCTGTTTTCACGGGAGGGGCTTCTTTTCTTTTTTCCACTTGTCGGCTCCAACTTCATCAGCGCTGGATCGACAAGGGGGGGAATGTTGGAAAAAGGACAACCGTCAGATCATCTTGATCCAGTGTTCTATTGGGCCCGGCACAACATCAACAAAAAAGAAAAAAACAAGAGGGACGAGAGAGAGATCCCCATCTCTCTCTCGACCCTCCTGTCTATTCTACATGGCGGGGCATGGTATGGCTGTGGGCAGGCCTCTTTAGGCGTCCCACTGATCCATCCATCCGCAGCCCTACTCTCTCTACTCATCCTATGGGAGCTCCGAGGAGCTGACAAGACAACTCCACCGAACGAGATATATTCAGACAGGTTTTGGACAAACAGGGTCTGTGGTTTGGCAGATGAAGCGAGAGTGCGAGCATTAGCTCCTCTCGACTCTGAGTCTATTGACGTGGCGAGGAACAGGAGTACGCGGAAGACAGTGTTCTTTCTAAAGAAGGATCCTATGCTCATGAATCATGCAAAGGCAGGTGGAAGGATCGCGGCTGTCGCCGAGTCAAGAGGTGCGGTCCTTCCGTCATCTCAAGACAACCGGCCGAGAGATCGGCGACTATGAGAAGCTACCGCAGATCCAGACGATCTCGTCCGTGGATCGCACCGAGGGCGCTGGGCATCCCCAACCTCGGTCTGCCGATGATCGGAGATCATCGAGCGGTGTCCGGCAGATCCTGTGGCTGAGAACCAGAAAACACAAGGATACCGGACTACTCAACACTTGTACTTTTCTGCTCTTAGTTATTACAGACATACAAGTAGCCGTAGTTTTGTATTTGCTATTACTTCGTCTGTGTATAACCATTCTGAACAAGCTTGGTACCGTTGGAAAGCTTGTGAGACGAGTCGTGTAACTGTGCCTTCAGCTCATGCTCTTGAATCGCACAGTCAGTGACATTATACAGGCAAGAGTGCCTGTGTGTATGTGTGTGGTCACACGTGTATGAGAGAGCATCACCAACAGTCCAGTAGAGAGTCGACATATCAGAGTACTGCGTCTGAAGATTCCTAAAGATTCTGGTATGTAAACTTCAACAGAAATTTCTCTCATCAGGTCTTGACCCTGGACCTCTTGCCTTTTTTCTTTTCTCAGGCTAAGGCATGGAGCCATCGCCCATGGTCACCCAGATACCGGCGGCCGATGACCTCGGAAACTTCGAAAACTCGTATCTCACAATCCGACCGTTGGATCGGCCTGAAACATAGACAGTGGACATTTTGCCACCTGATCTTTCCAATGGTGACGTCAAATTGACGATCGGAGCAGGCATCTGGTTGTTTCTTGGAACTTGCTACTATGGACTTGAAACTGGGGCGGATGGCTCCTTTCCCAACAATCTCCCACTTTGCCGCAGTCAGAGTGGGCCGAGTCCACATGCTTTCATGCAGAACTGCTGCTTCTCACGGGTCACTGGCTTGGTGTAGAAATCAGCGACCTGCTTGCTGGTTGGAGTAATCTCCAGCTTGATAGCACCCTCCTACACCATGTGCCTGATGAAGTGATATGCGATGTTAATGTACTTGGTGCGTGCATGGTGCTCGGGATTCTTGGCGAGTGCGATTGCGCTCTAGTTTTCGACTCACACAGGAGCTAGAACTGTTACACTCCCACTCATCTCCGCCATGAGACGTTGAAGCCAAACTGCTTCCTTGGCTCCAAAGCAGAGAGAGACGTACTCAGCTTCCGTGCTGGAGGTGGCCACGACCACCTGCCGCTTGCTGCACCAGCTGATGGCCCCACCATTCATGAGGAACACATGTCCAGAGATGGACTTTCGGTCCTTAGGGTTTGAAGCCCAATGAGCGTCTGTATAGCCGATGATGTTGTTGTCGTTGCCGTTGTAGGTGATGCCAATGTTGATGGTTCCAGCAAGGTAGTGGAAGATCCGCTTCACTGCCTTTTGGTGCTCAGGTCCGGGGTTCGCCATGTGCTCGCTCACAGCGCTCACAGCCTGTGCGAGGTCCGACCTGGTTGCCACCATCAGGTACATGAGACTGCCGATGGCGCTCTGGTACTTCTACGGTTCAGCTACATTCCCTTCTCCATTGAAGCTCACAAGGTACTTCCGCGTCTCTAACGGCTTGCGGATGGGTTTAGCCTCTGCCGTGCCAAACCGCTACAAGACATCCTTGATATAGCAGCTGTGCAGCAGCGAGAGAGAGCGTGATTTGTAGTCACGTATGATTTGGATACCAAGGAAGTATGACGCCTCCCAAAGATCAGACATCTGGAAGCGCTCCTGCATGGCTTCCTTGAACTCCTGTAGTGCAGACATATCATTGGAGAGGAGCAGCATGTCATCCACATAGACAATGGTCATGAGGATCTCATGCCCATGCTGCCAGAGATAGACACTGTAGTCATATTCGCTGCGCTCCAATCCCGTGCACTGAAGCGTCGCATCCAATTTCTGGTTCCAAGCAGGTGATGCTTGCTTGAGGCCGTATAGCGACTTCTACAGCTTGAAAACCAGGTGCTCCTCACAATCCATGACACATCCCTCCGGCTGCTCCATGTAGATTCCCGCCTCCAAGTCACCATTCAAGAATGCCGTCTTGACATCCATGTGGTGAATCTCGAAGTCCTCAGCTACTACATAAGAAAGGAGCATGCGCACCGAGGCAAGCTTTATAACAAGAGCAAAGGTTTAAGTATAGTCGATGCCTTCCTGCTTCGAGTAGCCCTTTGCGACAAGCCTCGCCTTGTACCTTTTGAGGTTGCCATCTGCGCCCCTCTTCTTCTTGAACACCCACTTACACTTGATTACCTTGCGTCCAGGTGGACGCTCAGCCAAATCCCACGTATTGTTGTCGAGCTGTGACTGTATCTCCTGCTACACAACTTGCGCCCAATCTGCTGCATCTGGTGCAGCCATTGCCTCCTTGTACGACGTTGGCTCATTAGAGTCTGCTACAACTGCGACGTTCTTCTGGTCTAGTTTTTGTAGCATTCAAAAATGCCCGCACTCACCAGGCTTGTAGTGCACCCTAAGAGGGTACCTGCAACGTGGTGTAGGAACAATTGCAGGCGGCTTGCGCGATGTTGCTGGCACAACCGCTTCTGCTGCTGGTGGTGCATCTTTGTCCTGTGCTTATGCTGATGAGGCCGCTGTTTGTACTACATCAGACATGGGAGAGTGGAGTGGTTCTCCCACTGTCATAGTAGAGGAAGGGTTAGGAGAGACTGGATCAAGAAGGGTATCTGCTCCCACTGCCTTGTCAGCTACTGGTTCTGTCGCTTCCTCACAAACAATGTTGGTGCCGATGACGTTGCTCTCGTTGAAGACGATTACCCTTGAGATGATGACGTGGCCAGTATCCCTCTCGTAGAGGCGATAGGCTTTGCTGGCCACGTCATAGCCGATCATCAGCATCTGCGCGCTCTTCGCATCCCACTTGTGCCGCTTCTCTTTCGGAACGTGCATGTGCGCCAAGCTCCCAAACACGCGAAGATGACCCACGTTTGGCTTCTTGCCGAACCACGCCTTGTACGGCCTCATGTACTCCAAGGCCTTGGTTGGACTACAGTTCTTGATGTACACCGCAGGGTTCACGGCTTCGGCCCAGAAGTCGTAGGTTAGCCGAGCCTCGTGCAGCATGGAGCGCGTCGGCTCGACAATGGTGCGGTTGGCGCATTATGCTACACCGTTTTGCTGCGACGGGTATGGCGCACTAGGCTGCGCCTTGATGCCTGCTGTTGTGAGGTAGTCCTAGAACTCCTTGCTCAGATACTCTCCGCCACGGTCGCTGCACAACGCCTTGATCTTCTTGCCATTCTGGTTCTCCACCATTGCCTTGAACTCCTTGAACCTGTCAAAGTACTGGTCCTTGGAGGAAAGGAAGTACACATCAGTGCAACGGCTGAAATCATCAATGATGGTGAGAAAACACCCAGAGCCTCCAAAGATATGGGTCTGCATTGGGCCACACAAGTCTATGTGGACCAGCTCTAGCACCTCCTTCGTGCGCTCCCCTCCTCCAGAGAACGCCTCGCGATGCTGCTGCCCCTCCAAACAACCGATGCACAACTATTGCTCAATGTTAGAGATGGTGGGCAAGTCACGCATCATCTACTTTGTTTGTAGTTGCTGCAAGGCGCGCATGTCGATATGGCCGTAGCGCGCATGCCAGATTTTTCCATTTGTCGCCTGCACCACTGTTGCAAGACTGTGCTCACGCGGGATCTTGGTCACCCCCAACAGGCGGTACATGTCGCCTTCCTTCACCGACCTAGCCAACTCCTCTCCTGTTTCCTTGTTGAGGATGTAGCCATACTCATCATCAAAGACGACTTGTAGTCCTGCGTTGGTGAGAGACGACACTAAGAGAAGGTTGAACGCAGCATCAGGTACATACAGCATGCCATGGAACACTCCCACTTCAATGCTACGCGAGGTCTCCAACCACATCTCCACAATCCCAATCCCTACAACATACAGCACCCGATCATCACCCAAAGCAATCGGACGGGGGGGAATGGAGAGCAACTGTTTAAACCACTCCTTGTGGTGCATCATGCTCTTGGTACACCCTGAGTCCTTGTACCATGCGAGATCCGCCTTCTCCATCTGCGACATATCAGACTTTGCCATGAAGAGGCGATAGCGCACCTCCTTGGCCACGTTCATGTTGCCAAAATGGCGCACGCCAGTCTGGTTCTGCTGCTGCTGTTGCTGCTGCTACTGCTACTGACGCTGCTGTGACTGCTGTTGCTTCTGCTATTGTGGAGATTGCTGCTACTACTGCTGCTTCCTTTGGTCCCTCTTGAACTTGAAGCACTCTTTCTTGTAGTGCCCCTCTTTCTCGAAATAGTGGCACTTGCCTTTCTTCTTGCCTCTGGGCTACCCAGACTGCTGCTGCTGTTGGTTATGTGAGCTTGTGGCCACAAATGCTGCTTCACTGCTGCTGCTGCCATTGCGCTTTGCTGCACTGCGACGCAGTTCTACCTGCACTAGGTGCGTGCAGATGAAGTCCAGGTCAAGAGTCGGCTGGCACTCCAGCGTCTCTCGCACCATGTCGTAGCTCGTTGGGTGTCCCCTCAGCAACAAGAGGATGAAGGGCGTCTCCTCCACAAGGTTGCCGGCCGCTTTCTACTGCTTTACCAGCTCCTTTGCCCTGTCCAAGTACGCCTCCATCCCTTCACCACCCTGCATTTTGAACGCCATCATCTTCTCCTCCAAAAGCATGAGGAATGCATGATCCTTGCTCTCATACTTCTTGCACAACGTGTCCCACCCTTCTTTTACAGTAGCCTTGTCACTCATGTACTGAAGATGCGGGTTGGAGATGGTGTTGACAAGCAGCCTGTAGGCCTACATGTCCTTCTTCTTCCACTCATCATATGCCGCTGCTGCAGTTGTAGATGAACTTGCATCTGCTGCATCTTTCCGCGGCGTCTTCCCCGCGACCACCTCCGCTGCGGTGATGCCTTTTGCCTATGGAGGCGGAGCGCGCTCGTCGCTCCTCACCACTTCCCACAAGCCCCTCTCCTCCAAAAGGAGGCGGCTACAGATCTTCCAAAACGTGAAGTTGGTGCATCCTTCCAGCCTCTCCAAGGGCTGGACTGCTGTTACCACGCATGCTGCTGCCATTTTGAGCTTTGGTGATGCTCAACGATACCCTTGAGTGGCGGCACTACCCCTGCTTCTACTGCTGCTTCTGCCAGAAATCTGTCTGAAAGAAAATGGATTGTAAAGGCCAGCAGACTGGGAATTTGGAAAAACTGAGCCCACGACTGGATAATTCACCTCAAAACCTTATAGATTGACCCATAAAACAGGGTCATCAACATGGGATTTTCAGAGATATGCCCTTTTGAAAACATGGTATGCTGTTGCTCCTACTCCAGCTCACACCAGCCAGCTTGTAAACGGTGTTTCTCCCAAACGTACCAATGGAATACAAATATTCTTACACCAATAGAAAGTTTAGGAAAAGTACTTCAATTTGCATGTGATACTTTTCACATTTGACAAAGGAATGAGAGAGTTATGGTAATCACAAGGTGACAGTCTTACTCAGAGAGAAGAGTGTAGCCCTGGCCGACCTCGTTTTGAGCATAACTCTCAATCGGACCGTTTGATCTTCGCGATTTTAGGCTCGTTGGAAAGCTTTTCTTGCAAAATTGAAGATCCAGTGGTCATCAAATTTGGTTGAGGTTTTACCCTAACCCGTCACTCTCAAAGTGACGGCCTGTGCTGGCTGAAAGTGGCAGAACTTGGCTCTTATACCAAGTGTTGGAGCTAGAGGAGAGAGGGAGCCTTGGAGCAGCAAACATGTGGGACTTGAAGGGCATCACTTGTGCTGAAGAATGGTTATTGAATTAATCAAAATGATGGAGTACATATAGAGCTAGAGCTTGGGCAAGTCAGCCCTCTGTCAAGCCACACCACTTAGCCATGGAGGCTAAGGCTCACACACTAGAGTCTATAATCTCTCACAAGAGAGGAAATCAGCCTATCAATCAGGCTGACCACTCACTCACGACCTAGAGAGCTAGAAAATGCTCTCATGGCACACTTATAGTGGTCACATAACCCACAATCCCATGGAGAATCGCTATGTGTCCATGGCTCGCACACAAGGATCTCACCTCACGTAGAAGGTAAGGAGAGGTACCCTTTCCTAGTCAGCACACTCTGACAAGGCAACCAAAGAATCTAGGTCCTTTTTTGGATATTTCTCCCATCAGGTCTTGACCCTGGACCTCTTGCCTTTTTTCTTTTCTCAGGCTAAGGTATGGAGCCATCGCCCATGGTCACCTAGATACTGGCGGTCGATGACCCCGAAAACTTCGAAAATTCATATTTCACAATCCGACTATTGGATCGGCCTGAAACTTGGACCGTAGTATTTTTGCCACCTGATCTTTGCAATGGTGAATTCAGATTGACGATCGCATCAAGAATCTGGTGTTTTCTTGGAACTTGCTCTTGTGGACCTGAAACTGAGCCGGATGGCTCCTTTCCCAACAGAACATGTCCTTGTTGCGATGTCGGTCAGCTGCTTGCTTCATTGCTGCTTGTGTCTTTGCAAGGATTTGTTGTGTTTCTACTCAAATGGTAGAGAAGTCTCAGCATTGAACGTCCACTGCGAGAATGTTGCTTTGACTTTTGTACTTTGGCACGATTGGTAGGAAGTTTGCCATACACCACTTCATACAGAGTTCTACCTATTGTGGTAGAAACTACCAAAATTATATGCGATTTTGATGTTTGGGAGTTTTTGTGCCCAATCCGTCCCGTGAGGTTCGCATAGTGTTTGGAGAAATTGTTCAAGCGTCTGATTGGTCTGCTCAATTTGACAGTCGGTCTAAGGATGAAACGCCATAGAAAGTTAAATTCTGTTGCCATTGCAAGTCATCAGTTCAAGCAAGATATGGCTGGTGAATTGAACGTCTCTATCGCTTGTGATGGTTCTCAGTGCGGCAAGTAGCCGCATGATGTGGTTAAGAAACGCCTGCCGTTCCCTCGGTGGTGACGGTGATTGTCGTCAGCATGAAGTGGGAGGTTTTTAAAAACCTGTCCACGACCACTAGGATTGCGTCATATCCATCGGGTGTGATAGGCAATCCTATGACGAAGTCCATGGAGGTATCGGTCCACGGTTCCGTTTGAATAGGGAGTGGTTGCAGAAGTTCGGGTCGTCGCGTGCAACGGGATTTTTGTCTTTGACATGTGTCGTGGGATTTGCAGAAGTTGGCTACGTCGGACTGCATCCTGTCCCACCAATAATGTTTTATGATATTCTTCAGCATCTTTTCCTGTCTGAGCATCATTCTTCGAGCATCATTCTCCAAGCATCATTCTTTGAGCATCATACGGCAAAGTTCATAGTTTGGGGGAACGACCACCTAGCGAGTGAATCGCCGTCACCAATAGGGTACGTCATACTTGTATTTTGCCTCAACGTATCCACCGTACTGGTCATAACATCGTGTGAAGAGCCGTTTGAGATATGGGTCTCGCTGTAGCTGTGGCTTTGCTACCTCAGCCATTAAATCTAGTTGGCGGCTGAGTGCGTCTGCTGGGTTGATTTTGCATAGCCAGTACTCAACATCGTCGAACCCCGATTCAAGGAACTCAATCCATCGGGTTTGACGTCAACTGAAGTTTGGCTACATCTTCAAACATTTCAACGCATGGTGGTCGGTGGCACTCCAAGTAACACCACGACGTCTTGAATGCATGTACGACCACCATCATCTCTTTCTTGTGTACGGCATAGTTAAGTTCCTGTCCTCGCATTTTTTTAAACATATATGTGACTGGTTACTTGCTGTTGCCATGGTCTTGCAGGAGGACTGCGTCGATGGCTTGGTCTGACAAATCTGTAGCCATGACGTATTCGGCAGTTGAATCGACTAATTGTAGGGTTGGCCCCGAGGCCAGAGTGTTGAGTAAAGTAGTGACCGCTTCTTCTTCGTTGTACCCCACTGCCACTCATTTTCTTTCAAAGTGAGATTGAAAAGAGGTTCTGAAACTCAGGCGTAATCCCGTACAGACTGCCGGTAGTAAGTAAAAAAACTGAAGAAAACTTGAACGTCTCGGACGTTGGTCGGCGTCGACCAATCAGCAACTGCTACCCCTTTTTTCGGATCCATGGTGATTCATTCACAGTTGATGATGTGACCCAAAAACTCGATCAAACGGCGACAAAATTCATGTTTTGAGAGTTTTCCGGAAATAATCTCTGTCTCCTTGATGCTGTTGCCTGCCACGCGTATCTAGTGATACCCGCTACATAAGTCAATTCTGCTAAAAATTCGAGCCCCTCGGAGTTGGTAGAAAAGCTCGTCACCTCGAGGAAGAGGGTAGCGGTTCTTGATGGTAGCATCATTCAAGGCCCAAAACTCCACGCACATCCGTATCTCACGAGTTTTTTGTTTATGAATAGTACTAGTGCTGCATATGGTAACGTGGATGGGCGGATTAACACTTGACCGAGCACCACGCCAAGTTTCTTTTTCAACTGTCAGTTCATGATCGCTCATCTGATGGGCCCTTCTAACTGTAGGTCAGCTGCTCGGCTTCAGTTTGATGCGATGACTGATATCTCGTTGAGGAAGTAAGATTCGCGGGAGTTCGTCGGGGATTATATTTGCTAACCATTTGATGAAGGGTGCAAACTCTTCTGGTACCATCGCGAACTTTGTGGATGCCGATGAGGCTTATGAGGCAGATGATGAGTCAGTTGCTGCCATTTCCACTTCTCCCATTGGCTTGATATGTATGAGCCACGCACAAGCTCCTTGTCATGTGTAGTACTTGGCCACATTGAGCGGTATCAGTTGCATAGGTTGTCGCTTCCTCTACTACTTCCATCTCATTTGCTTCTGCTATTGGCTTCCGTCCCACGCGTGGAAGTTGTTGTTTGGTGTCATCGATGTCCACATAGACATCTCCACAGTTTCAGTCAACCCACGGATTGTTTTAGTACAGGTAATCTTGTCCAACAATGATTTTGTGGTCACTCATTAGACAGGACCTCCAAACTGTTACATCCCGTAGATATCCCACTTGTAGTCATATTTATTCTCGGAGTCTCCGTATTTGCAATTTCTGTTGACGGTTTTCCCTTCAAGCACCCCTCATTCGGTCTGCAAACCCAGTTTGTGAACTATGTTGTTTCTCACAAAATTGTGTGGCGCTCCTCTATCCAAAGTTCTGCAACCCTTGCATCGTTGAGGCCGAACGTTTAACAGTATCGCCGGTTGGTTGTCCTTGTACCCCTCATCGAACTTTGCGATCTCAGAAACCCTGTGCGATGATGTGGGCCGTTTAGATGGGTGATCATTCAGTGCAAATCACTCCTCCCGGATAAGAGTTATGCCTTTCACTCTTGCCTTTTGCGGTTTCCTGAATTGTTTTCCTACATCTTACCCCCCTTTTTTGCCTGTTGCTTGCTGCAGCAGTTGCGGGCTATGTGTCCAACTTCTCCGCACATGTAGCAGGTTGGCGTTTCTCTTTGCTTGACGGTGTCCAAATCCATCAGAGTCGAGGAGTTCCCCGACTGACTTCTTGTGTTTCAACGATGTTTGTGGCTAGGAGGTCGCCAGCCGCAGGATTCCTGGATCCGAGCATTGTAGTCGGCGCTGTCGATCCTTTCTGCTACTACGATCATCCACGTTAAGTCATTTGGATGCCGAAGATAGCAATTTCTCTTTGGATGTCTTGTTTGAGGCCGTTTTTGTAGTAAGAATAGAGTTCATTGGGGGCAATGTCTGCTCCGATGATGATCTCGTCGAATCTCCGCGTACACCATACCGATCTTTGATTTTGTGGTCAAGAATAATTTATGGCCTATAACTTAGATTCATAACTGCTGTAAAATATTTTTGTGTTCTCAAAACGAAACGAAATGGGTCCTAGTTGTAGTCTTGATTTTGTTTTTGTCCCTTCTTTTCTTTTGCCAACCCTTGCTCGGTTCGACTTTCGCCTCGAGCTTGACCTCCAGACCGTCGGCATCCTCCAGTGCAAGCCACCGCCGACGTGTCCTTGCAGGCGATGCGACAACAAAACCTTGGAACACGCCTACATCCACGCAACTTTATTCGATCTTAGCTGCCGTGAACCAATGTTGTGTTTTTTCTTCTGACTCGACACATGTCAGTGCTGAAGGAAATACTTTTGTGCATTCATAATAGGATTAAAAACATGCCCGAGTTGCCAAATACATGAATTTGTACGAGAAAAAAAAACAATTAATATCGATATCAAAGATCGGTATGGTACTCTGCCACGCTGGACTATTGACGGAGACACTGGAGCTTGTACCGTGCGTCACATTTTTTGTTCAGCTTTTGGAATCATGCAAGCATCACGTGCGAGAATTTTTTCCACTCAGTTGGTGGCGTCAGCGTGCTTGCTACTGTTGATTGATCTCCTCCATGGGTAAAACACCTACGGTCAGCGATATGAGACGGGCGCCGTTAGCCGTTGATGATGCTCCGCCGGTCTCCTGCTGTCGTTGGATGATCTTGAGATCAGACCACCAATTTAGTGTCGTGCCACGCAAAAGCACTGCTGCAAGATCAATTGTCTTCCGGTTGTCGCTGACCCTAGCAGCGGTGAAGTACACCTCCAAACTCATCAGCCACAACCGATCCGATGGTCCTTTTGAGTTTTCAAGATCGAACAGTTCTTGTGGAGGCAAACGAGTTTTGGATTTTCTCGAGAGTTGGGAATTTCTCTTGATGACCACTACTTATTGTGCGTGTGCATTGCAAAGAGCCTCCATCACGACGTTGAGCTAGATTAGATGGCTGTTCATCCCCACGAGCATGGAGATTTGGTTCTCCAATTCTTTGTTGATCCACGCCTGTTGTCCGGTGCCACCTATCATTCCTGCTGTCGTTGTTGAGGCTGTCGGTATGGATGGCTAGTTAACCAGCATTGGGTCCGCGACCGGATTGGTCATTAAAGCCGTAGGGGTCACTCCAGCTGCGGCATAGTTTGCCATGCCAGCATTCACTGCCGCTTCAGGGTTTGCATGCATAGGCACGTTCTGCTCCTCCATTACCAAAGTTGTCGTCGAAGACTTGCTTCTGGTCGTTGGCTGCGCTTGCTTGCCTCATGTCGTAATTGCAAAGTCTGCGAAGTCCTGAAGTGCGAGATGCGCTGACGACTTGTACAAGGTAGTGCTCCGCATGAGTGAAGTGGTCGGATGCCTCTCCAGATAGGCAATTGGTTTCGCTTGATGTTGCCGCTTTTGGTAGTCACACAAGAAATGGCCCGCCTTTCGCAAGTCTAGTAGAGCTGTTGATCGCATTGATCGATGGCGGCAATCTCTATAGGAGAGGAGGTTTCCGCTAACAAGACTTTCCCTCTTCAATGAGAAGAATAGTGGGCTTGGGTTTGTCAGCTGATGGATGCCTGCATCCAAGGATCGTAGACAACGCTCTCGATACGGTCAGTTGCTACAATCATGTGTAAAAAGTCATCTTGGATACTAAAAATGGCAATTTCTTGTTGAATATCTTGCTTGAGGCCGTTGTTGTAGTAGAAACACGGTTCGTCAGGGGGTGAGATCACGACCAGTGATGATCTCATAGAAATAGCGAGTGTACTATGTCATGTTGGATGGCTCACACAAACCTTGGAGTCTAAACTTTGCGTCCGAATTCTCATTCAACTTCCCAAAATGAATGGGTGTAGCGCATACAAAGCCACTCCACGTTTGCAGTGTTGTGTGAGAGTCATGCCACCATGAATTTATCTCCTCAAGAGGTAGTGCACATGCAATCAACAATGTGAGTGTGGGCTTGTGAGCCCGTCTCCTACTACCATTGAATGGCCTTTAGGTCGGACCACCAACTCAAAGCTGTACAACACAAAAGCGAGTTGAAATTTCTTTTCTCTATTTTGACCTGAGCAGCGGTGAATTACACCTCCAACCTCATTGGCCACATCCAAACGGTCCCTTTGAGTTTGCGGGATTGAACAGCTCGGGAAGTGCTGGTTGAATCTGAAGTTCACTCAAGAGTTGCATAATTGTCTTGGTGAGTACTACTTCATGCGCACGAGACACTTGAAGCTCCTCCATTGCCGCGTTGAGCTGTTGGAGCTAATGGATGCTGAGGCTCTCGAGTTCCAGAAATTTCTGGTATAGATCTTTGTTCATTTGCGCATGTTGGCTGGTGCCTCCCATCGCCTTGAACACTTTGTCTTTTGGACTCCTCCACCTCTCCCCCCCACCCTCCCGTCAAGTGAAAAGTGTATGAGAGGAGTGTATGAGAGAGTGAACAGAGTTTTGTATGGCCGCGACATACAAAAGTACACGTATGTACAAGGAGGAGAAACTTCATATAATTGGTAGGTGATCATGTACACAAATGCACTGTTTCAATCTAATGTCACCTGTTTAGTGATACACTCCATCATGTACTTACTTCATACAATATTGTGTTTTGAACCCCCCTCCACCTCCCCCCTCCCCATTCAAGTGGAAAGTCTATGAGAGGAGCGTACAAGGGAGTGCACCGATTTCTATATGATAGCGACATACAGAAATACACTAGTGTGCAAGGAGGAGAAACATCATAGAAGTTCTATGAAATCATGTACACAAATGTATCATTTCATTATAATGTCACTTGTTTAGTGATGTAATCCTTCATACAGTTGCCACATACACTTTTTATTTTGGACCTTCCTCCCCTCCCTTTGTGAAGTGGAAAGTGTAATAGGGAAGTTTATGAAGGAGTGAACAAAATTTTCTATAAAATAGTGATATACAACAGTACACTTGTGTACAAGGAGGATAAAATTCATAGAAGTTATATGAGACCATATACACAAATAAAATATTTTCACATAACGTCACTTGTTTAGTGATACACTCCTTCGTACAGTTGCCTTGTACACTTCTGCCATTTGGACCCCCCTCCCCTCAACCCCCTCCCTCCCCCCTCCTGCCCCCTGCATCAAGTGGAAAGTGTATGAGAGGATTGTATGAGGGAGTGAACAAACTTTGGGATGACAGTGACACACAAAAGTACACTTGTGTAAAAGGGATAGAAACTTCATAGAATGAAAGGTTATCATGTACACAAATGTATCATTTCAACGCAACATCACTTGTTAATAGATACACTCCGTCATACACTTGTCTCACACACTTTTGTCATTTGGACCTCCCTTCTCCGATTCCTCTCCTCCCCCCTCCCCTTCCCCCCGGTCAAGTGGAAAGTGTATGAGGGGAGTGTATGAGGGGGTGAACAAAAGATTATATGATGGTGAAATACAAAAGTACACTTGTGTACAAGGAGGCAAAACTTCACACAAGTGGTAGGTGATCATGTACACAAATGTATTTTTTTTATTGTAACGTCACTTGTTTAGTGATACAATCCTTCATACACTTACCTCATACACTATTGTCTTTTGGACCCCCCTTCCACCTGTTGGCCTGAGGGTGAGTGTGCACTCTGGAGGGTCCCTAGCAGTGGTTGGTTCACACCACCAACTATTTTTGGAGAGAATGAAGCTATGGAGGCAACTGGTTCCAAGGATGGCAAAATCTGGTCAGAAAGTGAGGCAATAGTTTTGGCCTCAATTGACTGGGAATGTACATTTTTCAAGGCTCACAAGCAGTGGCATTTTATAGCCACTGATCTAAGCTTTCCAGAACACCAAAGCATGCCAGATTTGGAGCTTCCTAGCAGATTCTATGGCTTCTAGAGTGCTCTTTGGTAGGCTGTCCTTTTCCCACCTAGGAAGACATCCCTTCCCTCCTCTAGAAGCTTCTGCCCCTTCCTAGATTCCTCAGCTTGCTTCTAGTAGGAGGGAAGGTGTCCAGAAGACCAAGACACCTCTAGATGCCTTGTAGGACAAGTCACCCCTTCTAGAAGGTGTGCCACCTTCCTGGACCCTCACCTGGCCTTCTAGAAACTGAAAGAGGAACTCTAGAGGTTGAGCTAGCTTCCTGGCATCTATTTTCCACCTCCCTTGAGGCAAGGCAGAATTTCATCTTGTGGGACTTGAACCCGGGCCCCTACCTCTAGAGGTGGACACCATTAACCACTAGGCCAGTAAGGCTTGTCTTTTTGGTGTTCCTTTTTGGAGTCACTCCTGCCATGGTGAGGAGCATCATTCCAACACCACCTTCCTCCCCCATAAAGTGGAAAGTGTATGACGGGAGTGTATGAGGGAGTGAACAGATTTTTGTATGATAGTGACATACAAAAGTACACTTGTGTACAAGGCGGAGAAACTTCAAAGAAGTGGTAGGTGATCATGTACACAAATGCATTATTTCAACGTAACGTCAATTGTTCAGTGATACACTCCTTACACTTGCCTCATACACTCTTGCCATTTGGACCCCCCCCTCGACCTCCCCCCCCTTCGTCAAGTGGAAAGTGTACGAATGGATTGTATAAGGGAGTGAACAAAATGTGGTATGACAGTGAACAAAATGTGGTATGACAGTGACGTACAAAAGTACACTTGTGTACAAGGAGCAAAACCTTTATACAAGTGATAGGTTATCCTGTACACAAGTGTATCATTTTAACATACCGCCACTTGGTAAATGATACACTCCTCCATTCACTTGTCTCATACACTTTTGTCATTTGGACCCCCCCTCCAACTCCACTCCTCCCCCCTCCCTCCCCGTCAAGTGAAATGTGTATGTAGGGACTGTATGAGGGAGTGAACACAATTTTGGATGATGGCGGCATACAAAGGTACACTTGTGTACAAGGAGGAGCAACATCATACAAGCTATACGAGATCTTGTATACAAAGGTATTATTTCAACGTAATGTCACTTGTTCAGTCGTACATTCCTTCATACACTTGCCTCATGCATCTTTGCGGTTTGGCCTCCCCCTCCTCGACCCCCTCACTCCATCAAGTAGAAAGTGTGTGAAGATATTGTATGAGGGAGTGAACAAATTTTGGGCTGATAGTGACATACAAATGTACACTTGTGTACAAGGAGGAGAGTCTTCACGGAAAATGTATGGGATCATGTACACAAATGTATCATTTCAATGTAACTTCAATTGTTCAGTGATACACTCCTTACACTTGCCTCATACACTGTTGCCTTTTGGACCTCCCTACTTGACCCTCCCCCCTCTGTCAGGTAGAAAGTGTATGAGGGGATTGTATGAGGTAGTGAACAACATTTGGTATGACAGTGACATACAAAAGTACACTTGTGTACAAGGAGGATAGACTTCAGGAATGTTATATGGGATAATGTGTACAAATGGATTATTTCAACGTAATGTTACCTGTTCAGTGATAAACTCCTTCTTACACTTGCCTCATACAATTTTGCCGTTTTAACCCCCCCTTGACCTCCCCCCCCTTCGTCAAGTGGAAAGTGTACAAAGGGATTGTATAAAGGAGTGAACAAAATGTGGTATGATAGTGACAGACAAAAGTAGACTTGTGTACAAGGAGTAGAAACTTTATACAAGTAATAGGTTATCATGTACACAAGTGTATTGTTTTAACATAATACCACTTGGTAAGTAATACACTCCATTCACTTGTCTCATACACATTTGTAATTTGGACCCCCCTCCTCCGACTCCACCCCCCCTTCCCCTTCCTGTCAAGTGGAAAGTGTATGAGGGGATTGTATGAGGGAGTGAACAGAATTTTGTATGATGATGGCGTACAAAGGTACACTAGTGTACAAGGAGGAGAAACATCATACAAGTTTTACGGTATATTGTACACAAAGGTACTATTTCAACGTAATGTCACTTGTTTAGTCATACAATCCTTCATAGACTGAGGCAGGAGGCAGGAGGCCGGAGGCATGAGGTAGGAGGTAGGAGGAAGGAGCCAGGAGGTAGGAGGCAGGAGACAGGAGGCAGGAGGCAGGAGGCAGGAGGCAAGAGGCAGGAGGCGGGAGGTAGGAGGCAAGAGACATGAGGCAGGAGGCAGGAGGCAGGAGGTAGGAGGCGGGAGGCACGAGGCAGGAGGCAGGAGGCAGGAGGCAAGAGGCAGGAGGCAGGAGGCAGGAGGCAGGAGGTAGGAGGCGGGAGGCACGAGGCAGGAGGCAGGAGGCAGGAGGCAAGAGGCAGGAGGCAGGAGGCAGGAGGCAGGAGGTAGGAGGCGGGAGGCACGAGGCAGGAGGCAGGAGGCAGGAGGCAAGAGGCAGGAGGCAGGAGGCAGGAGGCAGGAGGTAGGAGGCGGGAGGCACGAGGCAGGAGGCAGGAGGCAGGAGGCAAGAGGCAGGAGGCAGGAGGCAGGAGGCAGGAGGTAGGAGGCGGGAGGCACGAGGCAGGAGGCAGGAGGCAGGAGGCAAGAGGCAGGAGGCAGGAGGCAGGAGGCAGGAGGTAGGAGGCGGGAGGCACGAGGCAGGAGGCAGGAGGCAGGAGGCAAGAGGCAGGAGGCAGGAGGCAGGAGGCAGGAGGTAGGAGGCGGGAGGCACGAGGCAGGAGGCAGGAGGCAGGAGGCAAGAGGCAGGAGGCAGGAGGCAGGAGGCAGGAGGTAGGAGGCGGGAGGCACGAGGCAGGAGGCAGGAGGCAGGAGGCAAGAGGCAGGAGGCAGGAGGCAGGAGGCAGGAGGTAGGAGGCGGGAGGCACGAGGCAGGAGGCAGGAGGCAGGAGGCAAGAGGCAGGAGGCAGGAGGCAGGAGGCAGGAGGTAGGAGGCGGGAGGCACGAGGCAGGAGGCAGGAGGCAGGAGGCAAGAGGCAGGAGGCAGGAGGCAGGAGGCAGGAGGTAGGAGGCGGGAGGCACGAGGCAGGAGGCAGGAGGCAGGAGGCAAGAGGCAGGAGGCAGGAGGCAGGAGGCAGGAGGTAGGAGGCGGGAGGCACGAGGCAGGAGGCAGGAGGCAGGAGGCAAGAGGCAGGAGGCAGGAGGCAGGAGGCAGGAGGTAGGAGGCGGGAGGCACGAGGCAGGAGGCAGGAGGCAGGAGGCAAGAGGCAGGAGGCAGGAGGCAGGAGGCAGGAGGTAGGAGGCGGGAGGCACGAGGCAGGAGGCAGGAGGCAGGAGGCAAGAGGCAGGAGGCAGGAGGCAGGAGGCAGGAGGTAGGAGGCGGGAGGCACGAGGCAGGAGGCAGGAGGCAGGAGGCAAGAGGCAGGAGGCAGGAGGCAGGAGGCAGGAGGTAGGAGGCGGGAGGCACGAGGCAGGAGGCAGGAGGCAGGAGGCAAGAGGCAGGAGGCAGGAGGCAGGAGGCAGGAGGTAGGAGGCGGGAGGCACGAGGCAGGAGGCAGGAGGCAGGAGGCAAGAGGCAGGAGGCAGGAGGCAGGAGGCAGGAGGTAGGAGGCGGGAGGCACGAGGCAGGAGGCAGGAGGCAGGAGGCAAGAGGCAGGAGGCAGGAGGCAGGAGGCAGGAGGTAGGAGGCGGGAGGCACGAGGCAGGAGGCAGGAGGCAGGAGGCAAGAGGCAGGAGGCAGGAGGCAGGAGGCAGGAGGTAGGAGGCGGGAGGCACGAGGCAGGAGGCAGGAGGCAGGAGGCAAGAGGCAGGAGGCAGGAGGCAGGAGGCAGGAGGTAGGAGGCGGGAGGCACGAGGCAGGAGGCAGGAGGCAGGAGGCAAGAGGCAGGAGGCAGGAGGCAGGAGGCAGGAGGTAGGAGGCGGGAGGCACGAGGCAGGAGGCAGGAGGCAGGAGGCAAGAGGCAGGAGGCAGGAGGCAGGAGGCAGGAGGTAGGAGGCGGGAGGCACGAGGCAGGAGGCAGGAGGCAGGAGGCAAGAGGCAGGAGGCAGGAGGCAGGAGGCAGGAGGTAGGAGGCGGGAGGCACGAGGCAGGAGGCAGGAGGCAGGAGGCAAGAGGCAGGAGGCAGGAGGCAGGAGGCAGGAGGTAGGAGGCGGGAGGCACGAGGCAGGAGGCAGGAGGCAGGAGGCAAGAGGCAGGAGGCAGGAGGCAGGAGGCAGGAGGTAGGAGGCGGGAGGCACGAGGCAGGAGGCAGGAGGCAGGAGGCAAGAGGCAGGAGGCAGGAGGCAGGAGGCAGGAGGTAGGAGGCGGGAGGCACGAGGCAGGAGGCAGGAGGCAGGAGGCAAGAGGCAGGAGGCAGGAGGCAGGAGGCAGGAGGTAGGAGGCGGGAGGCACGAGGCAGGAGGCAGGAGGCAGGAGGCAAGAGGCAGGAGGCAGGAGGCAGGAGGCAGGAGGTAGGAGGCGGGAGGCACGAGGCAGGAGGCAGGAGGCAGGAGGCAAGAGGCAGGAGGCAGGAGGCAGGAGGCAGGAGGTAGGAGGCGGGAGGCACGAGGCAGGAGGCAGGAGGCAGGAGGCAAGAGGCAGGAGGCAGGAGGCAGGAGGCAGGAGGTAGGAGGCGGGAGGCACGAGGCAGGAGGCAGGAGGCAGGAGGCAAGAGGCAGGAGGCAGGAGGCAGGAGGCAGGAGGTAGGAGGCGGGAGGCACGAGGCAGGAGGCAGGAGGCAGGAGGCAAGAGGCAGGAGGCAGGAGGCAGGAGGCAGGAGGTAGGAGGCGGGAGGCACGAGGCAGGAGGCAGGAGGCAGGAGGCAAGAGGCAGGAGGCAGGAGGCAGGAGGCAGGAGGTAGGAGGCAGGAGGCAGGAGGCAGGAGGCAGGAGGCAGGAGGCAGGAGGCAGGAGGTAGGAGGTAGGAGGCAGAAGGCAGGAGGCAGGAGGCGGGAGGCAGGAGGCAAGAGGCAGGAGGCACGAGGCAGGAGGCTGGAGGCAGGATGTAGGAGGCAGAAGGTAGGAGGCAGGAGGCACAAGGCAAGAGGCAGGAGGCACCAGGAATGAGGCAAGAGGCACAAGGCACGAGGAAGGAGGCAGGACGCAAAAGGCACAAGGCACAAGGCATAAGGCACAAGGCACAAGGCAGAAGGCACAAGGCACAAGTCTCCCAAAAATCACGGAGAAGCCTGATGGCTCCAGCAACTACAAGCTGTGGAGCTTCTTCGTGTCCTCCTTTTTTGGAACTTAGAAGGTTGAAGGAGTCACCCTCAGTGATCTCCTCACCAGCTCCGACACCAGAGTAGAATCACTTGTGATACTTGTGTGGCTACTGTAGGAGGAAACTCTTGTCGTGAAGCCGTGTACAACCCTCCTCCCAACAATGCCTCCTCATCTAGTGCTCCCGCTCCCACTTGCACAACTACAATTCGTGCTACAGCATCTGGCATCACCCGCGCTGCTTGGAACGTTGCCAACAGCACCTCCCTCATGACCATTAATACTACGTCCTCTCCTGAACTGTATGACGACATCTGCACTCTCCCATCCAAGACCTATAGGGTATGGAAGGAACTCGAAGACCGGTTCAATAACAACACCTCCATTGCATCAACATCATGTCCCACTTCTCTGCCCACACCGACATGGGGAGCTACATTGCCACCTGCATCGGCATCATCTCCTGTCTCCCTGATGGTTATGATATCATCTGCCATATCCTCCTCCAACTGCCTATCGATCAATTCACCATCGCCAATGTTAGCCCCAAACTCATGGGAGCAGAAAAAGACTGTGTGTCCAAGCAAGCCTGCAAAACGACAATAACCACCAAATTCTTTAAGACTATAGGCACCACTGTTGCCAACCGGATCAACCACTTCCTTCCTTGCTCCTACACCATCCGTCATGGTCCTTGGTAGAGAACCAAGTACGGCCGGCGCATCCACATGTCTCATGTTTGTGACCATTGTGCTACACATGAGTGGCTGGACCAGAACCCTGGCAGATCCTATGGTGAGCAACCCAGCTGGGTGGAGGAGCACTGTCTGCGCTGCTACAACAGGACAGGAAGCTCAAATTGGAGTTTGGCCCCAACCAACAACATAGAGGCATCAACCTCTCCCTCTGTTTTTGTTGTTGCTAACTCTACTCCTAACAAAACTGTCATGTTATGAGTAGTTGAGCCTATGATTGAGATTGGATTTGAGAAGTAAGGCTTCGAGATATACTCTGTGTCCTCTCTTCCTCTCTCTTCTCACACCGCTCTCTGTAGTTGACTCCTTGTGTGTCACACAAATCCAGGCACCACCCGCTTACTCCACTTCTCGCCACAATCACTTTGTTCTCATCCATGACCAGCTCTCTCAGTACTGCACTACTCTCTCCCTTCATACCCTGGCAAAACTGTATCTGCACTAAGGGACTGGCTACGGCAACAGAACAAGCACTTTGACACACCACCTCGCCCCATTCTCAGCAACACCATACATCCACCGCTGCATACCTTCCTCACTCACTACTGCGTTCAGCACGCAACTCTCCTCACCACTGCCCCTCCCCACAACAGAAGCATCACCAACCACCTACTAAAGATACTGATCGATTCATGAAAACCCATCACATCACATCACCTCTCAAATATGGACGACTTGTCTCCACAGAGTTGTAACTGCACACAACCTGCGAAAACCTAGGCACGGTCCGAGTCCAAGAGCCATGTGGGTATGTGAACCAAACCGTTTG
This sequence comes from Penium margaritaceum, assembly GCA_023375785.1. Lineage (NCBI taxonomy): Eukaryota > Viridiplantae > Streptophyta > Zygnematophyceae > Desmidiales > Peniaceae > Penium > Penium margaritaceum. The sequence continues at coordinate 62,232 of SZWC01016974.1, forward strand.
TCCTCTTACTGCATTACTAAACCGCCACAGAGCACAACACAACTGACACAAACTACCCCTTCACTGATGACCATCTGTCCACTCACCACACCTGTCTCTTCATCCACCGCACTCACCTCATCTGTCCAGGCCCTACTCCATCAACCAAGTTTTCTCTCCTCTCAATAACCTGGCTCTGAGGCAAAAGGAACAAGGCACAAGGAACAAGGCAAAAGGCACAAGGCACAAGGCACAAGGCACAAGGCACGAGGCACAAGGCACAAGGCACAGAGCACAAGGCACAAGGCACAAGGCACAAGGCAAAAGGCACAAGGCACAAGGCACAAGGCACAAGGCACAAGGCA
>SZWC01016975.1:31882-44190 GCA_023375785.1 Penium margaritaceum
GCACGTTCAGCCACGCTGTTCAGCTGCGGTGTTCCAGGTGGGGTGACCTTGTGCTTGATCGCGTGACGCTTGAGGTAAGTGCGGAAGTCGTTGGAGAGGTGCTCTCCTCCACCATCGGTGCGAAGCACCTTCAACCGCCTGCCACTCTCATTCTGTGCAGCAGCAATCCACACCTTGAAAGCATCAAAGCACTCATCCTTTCCAGCCAAGAAGGACACCCACGTCTTCCTCGACTTGTCATCAATGAACGTGACAAAGTAAAACTTGCCGGACAAGGACTGTGATAGCATGGGACCGCACAAATCAGAGTGAACGAGTGAGAGAAGCTCAGTCGCCCCCTTCCCTTCCACCGTGAAAGGAGCGCGGGCTTGCTTTCCTTCAATGCAGCTCTCAGAAGCCGATGCACCTGGCTGCTTCACCCCCTTGAGCTCCAGGCCGCGGACCATCTGCTACATGGAGATGATGGCGCCAAAGCCAAGGTGACCGAGCCGGCGGTGCCACAGGCCAATGTCGTGTTTTCCCTCTCTCGCCGCCAACGCTGAGTTGGCTTCCTTCTCCGACGCCACGTAGAGGCGGTAAAGACCATCCTCCTTGTTCGCTTTTGCAAGCAGATGGCCTGCACGGGCAGAGATGGTGCAGCCACCATCCTCAAAGCAAACCTGCATGCCTTCGGAGATGAGAGATGAGACAGAGAGGAGGTTAGCGGCCAGCCCCGAAACATGGAGTACCCCCTTCACATGACGTTCAACGTGCTTACCCTCAACGGAAGCACAAAACACAATCTCACCCTCCCTAACTGCCATTTGCACATGGTTGTCCCCCATGTACACCCGACAAGGCTCGATGACGGTGTAGACGACGAACCACTCCCGGCGACACGTCATGTGCCGCGTGGCTCCCGAGTTGATGATCCAGAACAGGGCGGTGTTGTCGGAGACGTGCAGGACCCAGATGATTGTCACGAATCCACTCTCCCAATCTGCGGCGTTCGCGGAAGCGTCGGACTGTTTTCCCGCTCCCACTCCAGCAGCAAGGTCCGTCTTCTTCTTCCGGCATTCGTGTGCCCAATGGCCCGGCTTCTTGCAGTAGTGGCAGTTCCCCTTATTCTTCCCTCCTCCACCATTGCCCCTATTTGGTGCAGCACCACCCCCATGACCAGAGTTGGTGATGAGAGCGACGTCCAGTCCGCTTCTGCCCTCTTCTCCCTTGCGCCGCTCCTCCTCAAACAACAAGCTCTCCTCTACATCATTGAGGGAGAGCTTGTCGCCACGCTGGTCCAGGGCAACAAAGAGAGGAGTATAGCTACTATGAAGACCAGAGAGGATGGTTAGCATGAGTACACGTTCCTTGACAGGGTCCTCAATCGCAGCAAGCTGGTCAAAGAGAGACTTCACCATGTTTGATGTAGTCAATCATGGATCCGGATTTATCCATCTTCACAATGTGAAAGCGACGACGCAGCTGCATGTTCATGAGGATTGACTTGGAAGCATAAGTGGACTCAAGATTTTTCCAAACCTCCTTTGGCGTGCCACGGACGAGGAGTTGCTGCCGTTCGGCGAGGTGGAGGTAGATGGTTGCGAGGGCACGGTCACGCTTCTCGCGGTAGGTACGTGCCTCAACAGGGGATAGGGAGCTTTCTTCTGGTTCCTTCTCCTTCTCATCCACCTAGCTCTAGAGACCCTTCTCCATCAGCACCATCTTCATGTTGTTGCTCCAGTTAATGGAGTCCTTGCCTTCCAACTTGGCGATGTTGACGCCGGCCACCACGGAAGCGGATGTCGCCATGGTAGTGCAACGTTCAGCCCACAAACGGCTCTCTCACACAACAGGGTGCAAGGAATGCCTCAAGGATGAGACAAAGCCTTGTTCTAGCTCTGATACCACTGATAGAAACTGGTGCAGCCCTCAGGGAGGTGATCAGGCTCACTAAGAGCCGCCTAGGCAGGACCAAATGTTTGTGAGAGGGAGTTGCAGGTTTCACAGACAGAAATTACGGAAGCAAATGTAGGTCTGCAGAGAACGCAAATGTCTGAATCAAATCTCGAGTGAAAAAGTACATTAGTACAGATTTCTAACAAGCCTACGTACGCCTCATTTGGCACATAGAGCTGGAAGAACCACTCTGTCAAAGTTCACCTCCTAGCACACTCCTAGCCCAGCGGGATGAGTGATAGTCACACTCTCACACAAGAGAATTACCATCCCTGCCATGTGAACAACCAATAATCTTGGTGGAGACCTTCCTTGAAGCTCCTTGAAGGTCCTCCTGCCGCCTTTCTACCCTGAAGGCCGCTCCAAATCTCCTTGGCCAATAATTGTGGCCGTCATTGGTGCTGGTAGTGCAGGAGCCATCACTTGAACCGGACCCATCGCCACCAAACCTTGAAAATCCATATCTCCCTCAAACGGACTCTGAATCGAGTTCCGTAAAGAACTACAGAACCAGCAAAACATCCTCTATTCACTTTTGTGACCTGATGATTTTTATCGAGCAACCCACTTTGGTCACTTTTTTTTGGCACCCCATATCCAACAGGAGGAAGGGATGCAAGATTGGGAGGAAGATGAGGATGAAGTGGGAGGCGACACCTACGGCAGGGTGACAGCTCGCTCAAAAGTAACGTGGTCAAGGAGCTGCTGGATCGTGCGCTTGAGGTTCCGGACCTCCACGTGTAGGGCAGCCATATCACCACGTGGAAGCGCTATGGCATCACTCGGTGACGTATCCACTGAAGGAGGAGGTGGAGAGGATCATACCCAAGGGGGATGCCACCTAGGAGGTTGATGTCGGCACTGGCACCAACCATGCTTCCTATTTCAATAGTAATAGCATGAAAACCCTGAGGATAAGTGGGACTCGTGCCACGGCTGCATCGACTACTGTGCATGTGGCGGCTGCCACAACTGAGGCTCTGGCGCAGACCACGGTGATGGCAACGCCCACGGCCACACTGCGCAGCTCATATCGAGAGTTGAACATGCGTGATAATCTCTCACACTCAACCCCGGTGGTGCAAAGCACCATGTGGAGGGATACGAATGCATTAACGTCTCTCAGACGGGCTGTGATGTCGTCACTCACGGGGAAAACCTCAGCCGTAATGTGTTGGTACAATGTTGCGCCTACTGGCGATGGCGAAACTATCGCAAGGTACGACCTCAAGTTGCCTTGGTGCCGCTGATGCTACACCGGCGGCCATTTTCAACCTACGAGTGTGGCCTCAAGCCACCTTCGCTGCTGCTCCTTTTGCTGCGACTCTCGCGGCGGCTACTGCTACAGCGGTTCTCGTCGTCAGCCGACGGTAGTGGCCTCAAGCCACACTTGAAAGAAAAATAATGTAGTGAAAAAAAACAAAAACGAAACTCACCCCTTTTTCTGTGATGGTGCCACCTCCTCGGGTGCCTCCTTTGGGGTTTTGTAGGGTGTCCCACTCAAGGGCCCCTTTCCCCTTGTCCTCTCCCTCCCTTTTTCTTATTTTTTCTTTGGCTGCCTAGCTTGACCCTCGCGGCCAGCTCGTCGATCGGACGAGCTCGCCGATCGGCGGACCCGCCGATCACCGCGAGCTCGCCTAGAGCTCACCGCGAGCTCGCCGCGGGAAGCTACAAGGCAGCTTCCTGCCTGCTGAAATGGGGGTAGGGACAGGTGCTACAGCCGCCTTGGCTGCCCCTGCTGCGCGTGATGCTGTTGCTGCTGCTATGCGCGTGTGCAGCTGCGACTACACGTTGCAACTGCTTGCCACGACTACCGCTACTACTAATGCTGCCGCACAATGCTGTTACTGCTACAACTGCTACAACTGCTGCAAGGTAGTGCTGCACAGTGCTGCTGGACGCAACTGTTGCACACTGCTCCTAGGTTGCTGCACAGTGGCTACTGGCACGCTGCTATGCTGCTATTGTACGGCTGCTTGTGAGCAGCCACACGGGTGCTGCTACTGCTGTGAGGCTGCTGCGCAGCAGCTGCTGACACGCTGCTGCTACGGTTCCCTACTATTGCACTGCCTTGCTATAGCTGAACAGCTACTGGTGAGCAGCCGCGTGGCTGCTGCTGCTGCTGCGCGACGTTTTAGCTACGCGGCTGCGGTTGTTGCTGTTACATTGGCTGTAGTGGCTGCGGCTGTTGCTGCCTCCCCGGCTGCTATGGCTGCTGTCGCCGCTAGTTGTTGCTATTGCACGCGGCTCAAACGGACGCTGCCATTGCCGATGTTCCATGCTGCTGTTGCCGTTGCCCCTACTGCAAGGTACCTGTGATGGGTTCTCCCAGGACTTGCACCTGCTTCTGTGGGTGGCACCTGCTGTTCCCACTCACTACTACTACTACTGTTGCGTCTCTGCTACGCACCAGCGTGAGCTGTGGCTCGCTTGCTCTGATACCATGAGAAGATGCTAGGAAGCTTCCTAGCACGCTTGCCACTGACTGGGCGTCAGCGCTCAGTCAGCTTGCGGCATCAACACCGCTTGGACGCAAAACGGCAAGGGTTTGGCTAGACAACACGACTCAATGTGAAATGTGCTTCCATCGATAAACACATGCAGAGACAGATGACAAATGAGAAGTCCACAGCATAAATACCTGCCGCGGTGCACGCTGGGTGTCGCACGCGGCAGTGCAAGGTCTGTCCCAAAACCGGCCCAAAAACACTATTTTGGCCGTAACTCTGTGCAGACAAATCAAAACGCTACATCGTCTGAACCTAGAGATGCAAAATCTTGAGCCAGATGCTACGACTGGCCGCACGCATAAGTCCGGCACCGATCGGTGGAAAGAAAATGCAAAACATGCAAATCGGATTCAAGAGTCAGTCCACCGAGAAAACTATAGCGCTTGTAGAAAAACCGCAAAGCACCCCGGCAAGCACCTAGTGCGTCGTGGTAGCTCTCTGGCAGCTGGTGGATGGAGCCACTACTCGTCGGTGCTCTAGCGCCAGCTATATCCGCATCAAGGATAGGCTGTAGAAAAGTTGCAGGAGGTCCGAGACAGCATCCACGACGCTGGGGCAGTCGTCGGTCAGCTCTGAGTGGGTGGTCCACCACGTGCTGACGCACCGCCGCCTCCGGGGTTTGCATCGGAACCATGTCGTCGTGCTCTCCTGTATCGCTACTCTCCTAGTCGTCACTCTTGACGGGTGGAAGCTACACACACCGACAGTTTTGGATGTCAAAAACAATGATTGCTTGCTGGATGTCTCGTTTAAGGTCGTTATTGTTAACGAAACAGAGTTCGTTGGGGGCGATGTCTGCTCCGGTGATGATCACGAGGAATCTCCGCGTATACTCTGCCATGCTGGACTGCTGACGTAAACGCTAGAGTTNCTGTATCGCTACTCTCCTAGTCGTCACTCTTGACGGGTGGAAGCTACACACACCGACAGTTTTGGATGTCAAAAACAATGATTGCTTGCTGGATGTCTCGTTTAAGGTCGTTATTGTTAACGAAACAGAGTTCGTTGGGGGCGATGTCTGCTCCGGTGATGATCACGAGGAATCTCCGCGTATACTCTGCCATGCTGGACTGCTGACGTAAACGCTAGAGTTTGTAGTGTTCGGCAGACTCTCTGTCAGTCGTCAAAAGCGTGCAAGCATCGCGCGCGAGAATTCGTTCCAGTCGGTTGGTGGCATCAGCGCGTCTTGCCACTACAGGTTGATTTGCTCTTAGGATAGACCGCCTGTAGTCGGTGATGTGAGACGGGCACCGTGAGCCGTTGATGATGCTCCACTGTTCTCCTGTTGTCGTTGGATGGTCTTTAGATCGGACAACCAACTTAACGCCGTGCCACGCAAAAGCGCGGCGGCAAGGTCAATTTCCTTTTGATTGTCTTGACGCCAGCAGCGATAAAGTATACCTTTAAACTTGTTAGCCACATCCAAACCGTCATTCCCTTTGAGTTTGCAGGACCGAACGGTTCTAGTGGAGCCGGACGAATTTTGGGTTCGCTTGAGATTTGGGAGTTTATTTTGATGAGCACCGCGTCATGCGCGCTTGCATTGCAAAGAGCCTTCATCGCGGCATTGAGTTGTTGGAGCAGGTGGATGTTGATTCCTTCGAGTGTGGATGTCACGTTTCCCAATTCCACGTTGATCTACGCTTGTTGTCTTGTGCCACCTGTCGTCCGTGCTGTCATCGTCGAGGCTGTTGGTAGGGGCTGCTGGTCCATTGCTGTCGGATCCGTGACCGGATCTGTCCACGAAGCCGTGAGGATAGTTCTAGTTGCCACGAAGCCTGCCACGCCGGCGTTCGTTGTGGCTTTAGGATTCGTGTGCATCGGCATGTTCTGCTCCATCATTGAAGTCGTTGCCAAAGGCCTGCCGTTGGTCGTCGGTTGCGCTTGCCCGCTTAGCGTCATTGTCACCAAGTCTGCGAAGTCTTAATGTGCGAGATGCACTTCAGACTTGTGCGAGGTAGTCCTCCGAATGGGTGAAGTAGTCGGATGCCTTTCTAGCAACGCCGCACTCTGATACCAAGTGTTGAATTGAAAGGAGCGCAGATGGTGAACAGGTAGAAGTTGCGGGGCAAAACATGATTTAGAATTTGGGACACTTGAGTAATTCATGAGGGTGAAATAGCTCAGATACCCATAAAACGCAAAGTGTGACTCTCATCCGCCCGTTGTTCGTAAGAAAAGAAACGATCCGCCCGTGGTTCGAACGAAAAGCAACCATCCGCCCGCCTTGCGTTACAAGAGCAACCATCCGCCCAGCCTCCGCAACAAAATCAACCAGTCGCCCACCCCTTTTTTCATGCTGGAACACAGCATGTGTTTTGAACCTGACATGGAAAAAAGTGCAATGGTGCATTCGTCTGAGACAAAGTGAATGACAAAAATCATGTCATGCATCAATGCTACATGGTATGTGGCGAGAATATGACATTTGTTTTAGCGTTTCTGGGTTCCTCAGGTGTTTTGTGTGTAATGTTGGCATATGCGTTGTTTTATGTACGCCATTGTCATATATTATTTTGTGTGCGACATTCGCATATGCGTTGTTTTTTGTGCGGCGTTGTCATATGCGTTATATTTTTTGCGACATTGTTGTCTCAGTTATATAGTTCCAAAAACTGGGTATGTCGTGACCGAGCCCAATTTATAATTAGCGGTAAGTTTACTTCGATGATAAGTGTGGAAACAATCGAACATATACATACAAGTGAGGATTTATGAATGATGCATGGACGGAGTTGTCATATGTCCATAGTTTTGGTCTATAGATCCCTGGTGCCCATAGTCAAAATCGAACCGACGGCGGTGTCCAAAGTCGAAACCGAGATGCATGCGGTGTCCATAGTCGGAATCGAAATGACTGCGGTGCCCATAGTTCAAAACAACATGACATATGTGCCCCCGGTTAGTGTGAGTCATGGGCATGCTTGACATATGTTTCAAGGTTTTAACATAGGTCCAAAATAATCAGCTGCCCATGGTTTCGGTCGATTTATACGCGCTGCCCATAGTCAAAAACGACATGAAAACGGTGCCCATGTTTTCGAATGTCCGTCCGAAAACAGAATTCGACTTCGCTCTCGAGGTCGGCGACTGCCGACTTCGAGAGCAAAATCGGCGACTTCTGACACCGGCCGAGCCGATGTCAGAAGTTACCATGATGCGAGTTTTGGAGTTCGCAAGTACGAACTCCAAAACCCGCGACAGGGTAACATGCATATCGCAACCCCCCCTCCCAATATCCGACAAACCCCCTAGTGACATTGGGGGGTTTGGGTTTTGTTTTTTTACTTGCCCGGGCATCTGCCGGGCCCCGCGGTAGCGGGGCCCGGCAGATTCCCTTTCATTCATCACACGTGCGCCGCATCTTGCAAACCCCCCCAATAACATAAAAACCCCCTAGTTACACTGGGGGGTTTGGGTTTTATGTTTTTACTTGCCCGGGAAATCTGCCGGGCCCCGCGGTAGCTGGGCCCGGCAGATTCCCTTTCTCCTATCACACATGCGCCGTATCTTGCAAACCGCCACCAACAACAGACAAACCCCCTAGTTACACTTGGGGGAATGGGTATTATTTTTTTTCTTGCCCGGGCATCTGCCGGGCCACGCAGTAGCGGGGCTCGGCAGATGCCCAGCGTGCGCCGCATCCTTCAAACCACCCCAAACCAGCGACAAACCCCCTAGTTTAAATGGGGGATTTGGCAGGGTCATCGCGAGCTCGCAGGGAGGTTTCACTACGAAACCCCTCCTGCGAGCTCGCGACGACGGGCGAAGTTTGACTTTGGCCTCGAAGTCGAAATCCATGTCGAATATGTTAAATCTGCCGGGCCCCGCTACCGCGGGGCCCGGCAGATGCCCGGGCAAGTAAAAAAGTAAAACCCAAACCCCCCAGTGTCACTAGGGGTTTTGTCGGATATTGGGGGGGGGGGGGTTTGCGATATGTGTGTTACCCTGTCGTGAGTTTTGGAGTTCGCAGTTGCGAACTCCAAAACTCGCATCACGCCGACTTCTGACATCGGCTCGGCCGGTGTCAGAAGTCGCCGATTTTGCTCTCGAGGTCGGCAGTTGCCGGCCTGAGAGCGAAGTCGAATTCCGTTTTCGGACGGATATTCGAAAACATGGGCACCGCTGTCATGTCGATTTCGACTATGGACACCGCTGCTAAATCTGGCAAAACGATGGGCACCGGAGTATTTGGTACCTAAAACTCAGATGCCCATATTTGTCTATGAAATAATACTCGCAGATCCTGGATTGTCAATGCAATAAAACTCTGATGCCCGTACTTTCATCATCGAATGCCCACTACGGACTTGGTGGCTCAGTCCATGTCCACGACTCCCATGGCTCGGGACAGTTGGGCGGCCTGCTACTGGGCATGGGCACTCTCAAGTTCCAAGCCATGTGCTCCGAAGTAACAGGAGCTCGGGCCCGTAATGGTTCTTCATGTCCCAACTCTCGGTTGCGTGCTACATTGCGGTCCCACCACTCCCTCAATGCGACCCATGCCCGATGTGCCGCCCGGGGGTCCGCTACGGGAGTACCACATCCATGATGTGCCGGGCCATTTGGACGGACGTCGTTGTCCATGTCGATCCAACGTGTGAGTCAAAGTTCGACAGTTGGAGTAAACTTATCGCATTGCACTGACGGAGAAGCACCTAAAATACACACGTTAGTACCCGTTCATAGTGCGAACCGGTACGAAAACCAGGTTCACTAGTTGAACCTGTTCGCGTGACCCTGAGTGGACTTTGGCACATGCCGCCAATATCCATTGATGGTGCACACGGCGTCGGCAAATTCCAGCGTGGACAATATGTGATTGGCGATGGCCGCGTCCATTCGGCGTGCATTCATTGGCGACGGCAGGTGGAGCCACTTCTGTGCGATGTGCAAACATTGGCTACATTGCGACGATATCGGTCCACATGCATGGCAAGGACAAAACAAAGCAGAGGCTGCGAAGCCAGGCTCGCAACATGCGAGGTTCGTTTACGACATGCAAGACCATGAAAATTGAATACTTAAAGGGAATAGTGGATACAGTAGACATGATTTTTGTTTTTGTCTCGCACAACAAAAACCATGGGCACCGCTGTCATGTCGTTTCCGACAAGGGACACCGCATGCAAGTCGGTTTCGGCTTTGGACACCGCCATCATTTTGCTTTCGAGTATGGAAACGGCGGATGTATCGACCGAAACCATGGAATCCGGAGTGTTTATGCCCATGAAGCATAGTCGGTGTCGTTGGGTCAGATGTCGAGCGAACTGTGCGGAGTCGCGTCGTGAGTGGTCAGATTTGAGAAGGTCCGCAGAGAAGTCAGGGGTCTTCAAGAATCTATGGTGAAGATGCGTGGTGCATCTTTTTAAATCCAGATTTATGTAGAGTAGTCGAGAAGTCGACCAAAAGGTCGTGACACTTCTCTTCGTAGGTTCGCGAGAGTGGTCGAGGCTTTCAGAAGGTTTGGGAATATCCAGTGTGGGTGGGCAGTAGGCTAGTTTGTGTTTGATTGATGTCATTATCATACGGTGACCTCTGCTCTCACACCACTGGTGCAGGTGACTGACCAGAGAGAGACGACTTCGCCGAGTGGTTCGTCGTGACCACATTCTTGGAAGACGAGCCATGGCGTGGCTCAAGCAGAGCTTGCCAGCCTCACATGCATGTCTCACATGCATTCATGCACAATGTGCCGTGAGCATTACCGGGTTCACCCTCTAGTCAGATATCTGCTTGGCCAGTGACCTACATTATGCTAGGAAACTTTTTTGTGGGCAGGTGGGGTTGAATCCACCAAGTTTCGAGAGTGGCGAGTGAGATCGAGCACGTTGCTCGCTCACTCGCTCTCTCTTCCTCGAAACAACTCTGTGGCTTGTTACTCAGTACTTTCGTTCGTTGTTGCTCTAACCTCACCCCACTAAGCCATTGTGCATTGCTCACACTACCGTGGATTGTGCCGTGCTCTTCCTCTCCCCATTTGCTAGTCTAGGCTAGCTACTGGTATCTGAGCAAGTGCGTGAGCGACGGACGACGGATCGACCCGCCGTCCGCGGATCCTCATCCTTTTGTGCAACGTCCTCCCTTGGCGTCACACACCCACCTCGCATGCGGCCCTAAGGGAAGAGAGCCTCCTCTTGCTCTCCCCTCCACCTCTCTCTCCCCTCTACGTCTGCCTCCTCTTTGTCGGCTGTGAGTAAAGGACGTTGCACCCCTTGGCAATGATCTGCCCTTTGCGAAAAGGTTTGCGAGAGGAAACTAGAAAAGGGGGGGGCGCTCATTCTCTCGTCCGCCACCCTCTCTCTCGGTGCCGCCCACACCTCTTGTGTGACCAGCATAGTAGGCGGGACTCTCCTCGCCTCCTTGCATCCCTCGGTGCACTACGGCCGGTCCTCTTAATGCAGGGCCGCACCGTAGAGTAGCAGCACCGCAAGCCCGCCCACAGGAGCAGGTGCAGCACGTTCTACCCCAGTTAGCACTGGGGTGGATGCCACAGCTGCTTGCGTGTCCTCTGTCCTAGGTCACGACGTCGTTGCCGTAGCCACCAGGATTATGCGAACGGCATCTGCAGTTGTAGACGCTGCAACAGAAACCGCCGCCACTCTTGTTGCCGCTGCCCGAGCTTCTCGCGCCTCTGCCTCGACCTCAGCAGGACGTGATGCTGAGTCATACACCGAAGCTACCATTGTCGCTGGTCCGGTGGCTGCCACAGCTACTGATATATTTACTCAGGTTGTTGCAGTCGCCTTTGCTATTGCCTCCGCGAATGCCTCAGCTGCATCTGCCGTGTATGCGGCTGCTTCCTCCATTCGTACCTCCACCTGCGGTGCTGTTACAACTACCTCATCTGCTCCATCGACCGTCACCACCCGCAGCGGCCATCTCCATCGTTGCAACCTTTACCACCCTTGCGGTAGCTCTCACCACCGGAGCGCTTGCTCTGGTGATCCCTGTCACATCCACTGTCTCCGTCGTCTTTGCTGTAGTGGCTGCTGTTGCTCCACCACTCTTTGCCTTCTTACGCACGCCCCCATCTCCTTCTGCTTTGTGAGGGTCCTCTGCTGTTGCCCTCCCCCCCTTTGCTTGCTTGCTTCTCTTGTGGGGTCTTTTCTGCTTGTCTGACTAGGGTCGGGCTGTCCTACAGCACACATCCCTTGTGCCTTGGGCACGTCCAGTTTTCCCACGCCCATTGGGGCAGGGGAAACTCTGGTGAAATCTGTCCGGCAGGACCTCATCGTCGTCACCATGCCGAGTGAAGACGAGTCACTCATAGCTGACCTACAACGCCAGCTAAACCTTGCTCGCGAGGCTCAGCGCGAGGCTGAGGACGGCCTCAAGGTTGCCAATGATAACAACGCCGCCTTTGCTGATGAGGTTGCGGCTATTGTGGTCAAGCACCTCCCGGCTACGTCAGTCCCACCCGCTGTTGCAAGCGCTAGCACCACTACGACTGCCTTCTCTACACCCGCTGTCCCTAGCACCACTGTCGGGAACACCGCTAACACGCCTTCTGCTGCCAACCCCACTCCTGCTGCACGCCAGCATGATTTCTTCTTGCAGCCGCCTGTCATGTTTGCTGGACTCGCATTCTCCTCCTGGGAAACCCGCTTCAGCGCTTGGGCCCAGTGGGAGCGTCTGTGGGAATACTATTTCCCAGCTGTGGGGCCTTTTACGCCTATCGTTGCTGAGTCCACCCGCGCTGTCCGTGCGCTCATTGCTGCTATACCAGAGACGCTTTTCGACGATGTCGGCATTTACAACGCCGATCCTGCTGTACAGCGTCTAGCTGACCCTGTTGGAGCCTACACCATGCTTCGCCGTCGCACCACAGTCACTGGTCAGGCAGCCCAGAGTGCCCTCATT
>SZWC01016975.1:46593-57037 GCA_023375785.1 Penium margaritaceum
GCCACAACCGCTTCCTCCTCTACTTCCTCTTCAATTGTCGCCGCCTCCTCCACATCCTCTTCCTCTTCGACCTCTACGGCCACCACCCTCACCTCCCAGGGTGGAGGGCGTGGCCGTGGTCGAGGGAAGGGCAAGGGGAAGGGCAAGGACACTGCACCAACCCGTGTCCCTGGTGAGGTTGTATGCTAGAACTGTGGCTCCTTTGAGCATTCTGCTCGTACGTGCCCTGCGCCCCCTGACGATCTATGGCTGGCATGTGCAATGCGTGCACACTGGGCACGCACCAGCGGCTCTTCGTCTTCTTCCGCCGCCAGCTCCAGCTCCAGCTCCATCTCTCGACCCGCCAGCTCCACCTCGGCACAAGTCTACTCCACCGCAGGCGTCTCCACAGCTCCACCCCCCGTCCCATACCCATGGGGCTGGCCACCGCCCTAGGGAGCGTCCATCTATGCCGGGACCCCTTCCCTGGCATACATCCCACCTCCGTGGTCCATACCTCCCTCGGGCTCGTCTCCTCCATCTTCCGCACCATCCGTCGACGGCTTGCGCCAGGTGGAGCAGTCTCTTCTCCAGTGCCTCCACCTTCACGATGAGGGAGGTGAGAGTGTGTCTTTGTTGGCTAGAGGTCTGCCTTGTCATACTGAAACTGTCCTTCGAGGGGACTCCCTAGGTCACGTTCTCGGGTTCCCGTCTGCGTCTGTTCTGTGGGTTGAGCACTGGCAGTCTGTTGTCCTTCCTCGTTGTCTGTCTGTCAGTGACTCGGCTCCACACTCTGTTGGCACTGTTGCCACTTTTGGCATGCTTCCCGGTGTTTGTATCTCCGGTGGCTTCTGGTTCCTCGACTCAAAGGCCACCCGCCACATGACCTCTGTTCGCTCAGCTTTTGTCTCGTTGGGTCCTGCTGGTTCCGTTCGTCTCGTTCGTACTGACTCGGGTCAGCTGCTACCCGTTCAGGGCATTGGCGTTTTCCGTTTTGTTGGTCCCAGTGGCGTGTTGTTTCTGCCTAACGTGCTATACGTGCCTTCGTTGGAGCTCAACTTGTTTTCGGTGTCCTCCCTTGACGATCAGGGTATGGATTTCTCAGCTAGTCAGGGTGTTGGCACTGTCTGCATTCGTTCCTCTGGTCACATCATTTTGCGGGGGGTTAAGTGTGACAAACTCTATCATGTACCTCTCATTGCTCCCACTTACCACTCTGTTGGCTCATCTTTTGCGCACGTTGCACCATCCCTCTCTCTTGCTGACATCCAGCTCTTGCACCGTCGCCTTGGCCATGTCCACACTGATTCCGTCACCAGCATGCTCCGTCTCCAACCCTTGGGCTGTCGCCGTCCACCTTTTCCTCACCTTGTCCCTCATACCGTCTCGACTGCACCCAAGACAAAATGCATCGTTCTCCATTTGCATCTTCTGACTCCCGGTCCTCCCACCCCCTTGATCTTGTCCACGCTGATGTCATGGGTCCTCTTCCCAACGACTTTCTTGGGGGTACTGGGCGTTATGTTCTTTGTCTCATTGATGGTTTCTCCCGCCTTCTCTAGGTCTTTGCTCTTGGACAAAAGAGTGACGTCCCTGCCGTCATTGAGTCCTGGCTCCGCCAGGCTGAACGGTCTTGTCAGCGCTCCCTACGTGTCTTCCGCAATAACCGCGGCGGTGAGTTCCTTGGTCCCACCGCCCGGTTCCTTGAGTCTCAAGGGGTGTGTTTGGAGACCTTGGCTCCTTACACACCACAACAGAATGGAGTCTCTGAGCGTTAGAACCGTACTCTTGCCGACGTCGTCCGTACCCTTCTGTCTGAGTCCAGTCTTCCATCTCTGTTCACCTTTGAGGCCATGAGTTACATGACCTGGGTTCAAAATCGTGTCCCACACGGGCCCCTTCCCCGCATGGTCACGCCCTTTGAGCGATGGTACGGGACCCGTGCTGACCTCTGGCTCGCTTGCGTGTGGGGTTCTATGCATCCGTCTGGCTCCCAGTGGACCTTCGTGACAGCAAACTCTCCCCGCGTGGACGCCTCTGTCCTTTCTTGCGCATGTCTGCCTAGTCCAAAGCCTGGCGCTTCTGGGACCAGGAGCACCAGCGCATTGTTGAGTCCCGTGATGCCCTTTTTTTTGAGTCTGTGTTTCTCTGTGACCTCGGTTGTGACTCGTCGGCCGCCTCCCTGTTGCCGCTCTCTCGGTTGCGGGGGGAAGTCTGGCCTGCGGTTCCCGTTGTCCCTGCCGAATCGACTGCTGACCCTTCTTCACCCTTTGAGCGGCCTTTGTCATCTAGCCCTGTGCCTCCTTCCCCTTCTCCATCCACGTCATCTAGCTCGCTCGGAGCTCCTGCTTCTCGTGTTGTGTCCTCCCCAGTTCCGCCTGAGCCCGTCTCTCCTGCACACTACTCAACGGCTCTGTCCAGTCCACTTTCCCATGTGGCACCTAGTCGTTCCACCCCTGCTGCGCCTTTCCCTGGTGATTCTCCTGGTCTTGCTCCCATCGAGCCCTTTGTTTGTGGTGGACGTCTCCGAGCGCTCCCCTCTCTCTCCTCTAGTGCTGCAACCCCCTCTTTCGGTCCTGTCCAGTCTCACCTAGAGTAGCCTGTGAGGTTGCCGACTGGCATTGACGCCTTGGGCCTGGTCACATCGGTCGTCCATCCCAGCTGTGCCCTTGGGAAGACACTGTTCAGGTCTAAGCACGAGCGCGCTCTTGAATCCGCCATCCGTAGCAGCGTCGCTGAGTGTAACGCGACAATTGTTACTGTTGCACCCTCGTTGTCAGACCTGACTTCTGTTCGTCAGGCACGCACTGCGCCCGACTCCCAGCAGTGGAAGGCTGCCTTGCGGGATGTGCTTCGCTCTCTTGATGACCACGCCGTCTACGAGTTAGTCGATCTCCCGCCCGGTCGCAAAGCCATTGATGCCCGATGGGTCTTTATGCGCAAGTACAAACCCAAAAGAGAGCTTGACAAGTATAAGGCACGTCTCACCGCCAACAGGTTTTCTCAAGTCCCTGGCATTGACTTTGACGAGACATTTTCCCCTGTCGAATGCTACACCACCGCTCGCGTCCTTCTGAGTCTTGTTGCTTGGCATGACTGGGATCTCGAGCAGATGGATGTTAATAATGCCTTTCTGTACGATTAGCTGATGAGGAGATTTACAAGGTGCAACCTCCAGGGTTCTCAGACGGCACCAACAGGGTGTGGAGACTACGCAAGGCTCTCTATGGCCTGAAGCAGTCACCACGGTGTTGGAACCAGGAGATCACCTCTATCCTAGAGAAGGGTGGATACCATTGTAGCATGGTGGATCCTTCTCTCTTTATCACTCCTAACTTTGTGCCTATTACTGGTGTCCTCGTCTAAGGGGACGACCTGCTCATTGCATCACCAAGTCGAGAGGCAGTTTCCACTGTGAATTTCCTATTACAATCCACATACAAGATGAAAGACTTGGACCCAACTTGAGTTTTTTCTCGGCATGGAGCTTGAGCGTGATCATGCTCATCGTGTCCTTCACGTCCACCAGGTTGCATATGTCAGGAGCCTGGGGGAGGGCTTTGCCTCGCTCCTTGAGTCTGTTCCTTCAGCATCCACGCCGATGACGCCTGCCGGGCAGAGGTTGTTGAAAACACTGGATGTGTCCAAGCTGGGGGAGCCGGTTGATGTGATCGACTGCTTGTGCGTCATAGGGTCCTTGATGTACTTGGCTACTACTACACGAGCAGACGTTGCTTTCGTTGTGAACTTCCTTGCACATTTCTCACACTGCCCACGGGTGCGGCACATGGAGGCTGCACTATGTATTGTCCGATGTGTGCTTTCCACTGTTCGAGTTGGTCTTTGTTACCGGGCGCAGCCGTCAGTGGTTGTTGACGGCTACACTGACACGGACTAGGCGCATGACACGGTGCACGCAGCCGCACCGGATGTCTTTCTTGTCGGCGGCACAGCCGTCTTCTGGAAGGCTGGTAAACAGGGTTGCGTCGCACGCAGATTTAGTGAGGCGGAATATGTCGCCCTTGGTGCACACACTGGTGAAAGCGTTTGGTTGTGTCGATTGTTTCAGGAGCTGCGTCTGCCCATTCGCTGCATCACCTTGCGCTGTGACAATCAAAGCACCAAAGCTATTCCTGAGCACGATGGCATGCATTACACTTGCACCAAGCACATCAATGTGGACTCATTTTATACGTGAGCGTGTGGCTGTAGGTGATGTGAAGATTGTGTGCGTTGACACGCGACCGCAACGAGCTGAATTTCTCACGAAGGCACTCAAGAGCAATGTCTTCAAGGCAGTAGTGCACGCTGTTGGGTTGCTCTGTCCTCGTGATGCTCTTGGTTGAGTTGTCGTGACAGTGCTTGTGTACAGTCTTGTGTTGTGTCACGTCTTGTGATGTTTGGGCTGTGCGTGTGAGTGTCCTTGTTATGCGTCGGCTGTGGGTCATGGGGGAGTGTTGGATTCATTTCATTATCATACGACGACCTCTGGCCTCGTTGCACACTCACACCACTGGTGATTGACCAGAGTGAGACGACTTTGCCGAGTGGTTCGTCGTGACCACATTCTTGGTGAAAGACATCTCCCTAGCATTGCTGTTGTTGGCACGGTAATTCAAGCCGGCCGGCAAGCTCACTAGCACACACCGGTGAAGGTGAGAGCAACAAGGGGTTGGCTAGGGACACGGAACACAAGTGTCAGAAGCTGCAGATACTGAATTGTACAGAGAGGGAGAGCAAATGAGGTCAGGGCAACCTAAATAATTTCGCGACCATACTGGATGCACACACCCACGCGGCGCACAAGGCCGCTGTTTTTCTAGCAGGACAAAATAGTGGCAAAAACACAGTTTTTGCCATAACTCTCTGCAGGCACGTCAGAACGATGAGCCGTTTGAACCAGAACGGCCGCATCAACTTGATCTACGTCCTGATAGGCTGTACGCCTATGTGCTGTCCCACAGCATGAATCTAGAAGGTACGAGAGTCTTCTGGACGTCCGTCGCCGCTGGCCGCTGGTCTTCTGCCGCCGTCATCAATCTCAAGGATCTGCACGTGAATGGACATGAGCTGAGGGGTCACTGTAAGCCGTGTACGACACACACAACAACACTCCCCCATGACCGAAGGGCAAAACACGTCCATGCACATGCAGACACTGACGTTGGACAGAATAGGAAACGCACAGCCACTGCAGGCAGCAAGCACAGCATAGGCAAGGTGGCACGTGAGGAATCAACCTGCAACAGGGATGGGGCAGAGTCCCACGGAACGAGTGGTCGTATGAAACTTCAAACGATATAGAGCCTTGGTCAGAAAATCCGCGCACTACCTGTCAGTGCACACGTGGATGACTCGGATCTCACCATGATCAACCAGATCACGCACGAAGTGGTGCTCGACATTGATGTACTTTGTGCGTGCATGGAACACACCTGAGTTCTTGGCGATGGCCCCCACACTCATGTTGTCACACTGGAGAAACACGGGGGGAATGGACTGACGCAATTCACACAATAGACGGAGGTGCCAGACACACTCCGCAGCACCGGTGCCTAGAGCAACATACTCTGCCTCAGCCGTGCTGCGTGCAATGCAGCCCTGCTTCTCACTCCTCCAGGACACTACAGTGCCTCCAATGAGAAAGATGTAGCCAGTGCGGCTCTTACCATTTGAACTCCATGTTCAGTTACTATCAGTGTACCCATCAAGCACAACTGACACTTGCTTGTGAAAGCACAGGCCGAAGCGTGCGGTGGACAGGATGTATCGCACACACCGGACTGCGACCTCCAGTGCTCGCTGGCATGGAGCCTGCGAGAACTGGGTGAGGAGGTTGATAGTGAAGGCAATGTCGAGCTGTGTTGTCGTGGCCAAGTACATGAGCGAGCCGATGACTTGCAGGTTCAGGGTCACATCGACTGGCTCCCCCAGGTCAGCTGGGTCATCCACCTTCAGGGCGGCCCGCCCCTCAGGGATCATGGGCGTGGAGGCCGTGCGGATGGCAGCAAGGAGGTCGGCAAAGCTCTCCCCCAGTGTCTCTGCGTAGCGTCCCTGATGGAAACAGAGTGTGCGGTGGACACGATCTCCATCCCCAAAAAGACGAAGGCCTCACCAAGATCTTTCATCTTGTAGGCCGAGGAGAGTACAACCTTGGCAGCGTTCACTACTCTCAGGTCAGGCGAGGCGATCAGAAGATTGTCCACGTAGACGAGGATGGCAGCGAGCGGTGCTGGGGACTGTGAGAGGAATAGGGATGGGTCAGCATCGCTCTGTACGTACCGAGCGTGTCTCAACATGCTGGTGATCTCTTGGTTCCAGCAGCGAGGTGACTGTTTCAGGCCGTAGAAGGCCTTCCGCAGTCGGTGTACGCGACCGGTGCCATCCTCAAAGTCGGGTGGCTGGACCATGTAGATCTCCTCCTCAAGGTCCCCGTTCAAGAATGCGTTGTTGACATCCATCTGATGGAGTTCCCAATTATGCTCTGCTGCTTGGCTCAGTAGCATGAGCATGGTCGTCATACGCCCAACAGGGCAAAGGTCTCAGTGTAGTCCACGCCAGGGACCTGAGAGAAGCCTTTTGCTGTCAGGTGCGCTTTGTAGCGCTCCACAGTGTCGTCTGGCTTGAGCATCTTGCGTAGAACCCACTTGGCCTTGATGGCCTTGCAGTTCATTGGAAAGTGCACTAGCTCAAAGACGCTGTGCTCTCGGATGGCATCGAGCTCAATCTGGCAGGCAGCGTGCCACTGCTTAGTGTCGGAGGCTGACAAGACCTCAGGTAGACTGGTGGGATCTGGAGACAGTACTGGTGCACTGCGTGTAGCCAGGGCATATGCCGCAGAGGGAGGGTTGACTGTCACCATGGCCTCAGCGGTGTCACGAGCAAGACCGCGCTCATGACCAAGTGGTGCTGTACCAGTGGCACAGCCAGGGTGAACCTCAGTGAGGCCGCGAGCACTCAGGCCGAGGGCCTTCGTGCCCGGGTCAGTGTTGACAACGCTGCGCGTGGGGTGTGGGCGAAGACGTCTTCCGGGTGCCCGTGTGTAGGGGTCCGATGGGGCAGGGGCAGTGGGTGCTGCTAACTCACATGCCAGTGTGGACTGCATGGCAGGCGAGCCACTCAAGGCAGGCGTGGCCTCATCAGTGGGGGATGGGGACACGGCAGACCCAGACATGTCCACGGCCAGAGGCATGGACGGCTCAGAGCCAGATACGGACGCGAACGCAGGATCCGGCAGATCTTCACATGCGAAAGCAGGCGCAGGATCCGGCAGGGCCTCAGACGCGTAGATAGACTCAGACGCAGACTGGGACACAGGCAACAACGGAGAGTCATGGACAGAGGAGTGAGCCGCAGATGGGGCGGGGCTCGGGATGCCGGTGAGCACAACCTCTTGGGATAGCCCCTGGGGTGTTGGCGACGGAGTGACCGTATTGGATGGGGGTACTGTGCCAACTGTGCCAGGAGCCTCCCCCACACCCCGGGGACCGGCACACCCAGGGGTATGTGTAGCACGCAGAGCGTGGATGCGGGCAAGATCGCGGAAGGCGAGATGCTCGAAGAAGAGAGCGTCACAGGACTCCACGATGCAGCGTCGCTCACGGTCCCAGAACCGCCAGGCTTTAGACCACGGGGTGACGCCAACAAAGGCGAAAAGATGGTCCCGCGGAGAGAGCTTGCTCCCCTGATGCTCTACTGTGAACCAGACGCAGGCAAGGGAGCCCCAAACCCGGGCCAAGCACAAATTCGCGCGACGCCCGTACCACAGTTTGTAGGGCGTGTGATGACCGGGGAGGGGACCGTGGGGAATGCGGTTCCAGACCCAGGTCATATACGCCATGCCCTCGAAGGCAAAGGCCTCAGGCATGGCACTGTCGGCGCGCATGGCGCGGACTGCATCCTCCATGGTGTGGTTCCAGCGCTCTGAGACACCATTCTGCTAGGGGGTGGCGGGAGCGGAGAGGTTGTGGAAGACACCAAGCTTGGTGAAGGAGCGGGCCATGTCACCGAGGTACTCGCCGCCGCGGTCCGAGCAAAACATCTGAAGGCGGTGGGGAGACTGGCGCTCGACCATGACCAGCCAAATGCGGACTGCAATGGCGGCATCACTCTTCTGACGCAGACTGTAGACCCAACACATTCGCGTGAAGTCATCAGTGAACGTCAGGACGTAGCGACCGCGGTCCTCCTGAAACTCGACAGGGAGCGGACCCATGAGGTCGGAGTGGACAAGCTCCAAAAGCCAACGAGCCCTGGAGACAGACGCAGGATAGGTGGACCGGTGCATTTTGCCTTCAGCACAGGCCAGGAAATCGGTCGTGGGCGGCGCCTCAAAGGATGCCGCATCAAGACCGAGAGCAGTCTGAGTGCGGACCAGCCTGTCCACAGCCTCCAGGTGCGCATGACAGAGGCGTCGATGCAGGAGACGGTGGT
Organism: Penium margaritaceum; assembly: GCA_023375785.1. NCBI lineage: Eukaryota > Viridiplantae > Streptophyta > Zygnematophyceae > Desmidiales > Peniaceae > Penium > Penium margaritaceum. The sequence continues at coordinate 55,006 of SZWC01016975.1, forward strand.
GCTCGGAGGATAGAGCACCAGCGAAAAAAACACGAGCAGTGGGAGACGGAGGCAAAGGGGGTGCACTCGCACAGGACCCAGAAATGTGATACAGATCATCGACGACTGTCCCACTGAGGACGGTCTCCTCGGTGTCACGCACAAAGATGCGAGCATCGGCAGCTGTGTGCGTGACACCCAGGCCCATCTTGGTGCAAGCACGGACATACAGCATGCTGAGTTCCAGATCAGGGACAAAGAGGACATCGGAGATGTATACGGGACTAGCGGGCCCGGTGAACTGCAGAACCCCAACACCCTGGACAGGGACCTCATGGCCAGCTGTAGTGCGAATAGAGGGAACAGTGCCAACAAGATGCAGGACGACAAAAGCGTTACGACGACACGTCATGTGGTGGGTGGCGCCGGAGTGAACAACCCAGGTGGCGTCGGTGACACGCGTACAAGGGGCAACGTGGAAAGCGACGACGAAAGAAGGCGTGGCAACAGGATGCTCAGCGAGGGACACAACAAGGTGACCACCGGAGCGCACATGAGCCACATGCAACCAAGACACATCGTCAGGTCTGTCAAGCGTACACGGCGGGACATGGGGACCACCACATGCATCATCACGCAATGACACAGACAGTCCACAGGCAGTAAGGCCCCTCGACTCAGTCAACTCACTCGCACCTCCCTGAGATGAGCGCAGGGCGAGAAGCTGGTGCAGCTCGGCGATTGTTCTGTCTCGTTTGGCGAGCGCCTAGTCGCGGGGGTCTGCGGAGGAGCTTGCTGTGGCGGCGGACTCCTCTGGGACAGCTACCGTAGTGGCGGCCGAGCGGGCAGTCGCATTTGACATCTGGCGCATGCGTGCCTCGTGCGCCTACTGCAGCCCACGGGTGACCTTGGCCCAGTCCAACGGGCGGCCTGTCAGATGAGTGTAGTCTCGATAACAATGGTCACCTCTGCAATTGAAGCACACGAGCCGGCGGCCTGTTGTGCTGCCGAATCTGCTGCTGTTACTACTGCTGCTGCTGCCGCCGCGGCTGCTGCTGTTNGGCCGAGCGGGCAGTCGCATTTGACATCTGGCGCATGCGTGCCTCGTGCGCCTACTGCAGCCCACGGGTGACCTTGGCCCAGTCCAACGGGCGGCCTGTCAGATGAGTGTAGTCTCGATAACAATGGTCACCTCTGCAATTGAAGCACACGAGCCGGCGGCCTGTTGTGCTGCCGAATCTGCTGCTGTTACTACTGCTGCTGCTGCCGCCGCGGCTGCTGCTGTTGTTGCGACTGACACTGCTGGTGCTGGTGCCTCTGTTGGTCCCGCCGTTGGAACCACCACCTGACGATTTGCGGCCCTGCTTTCCCTGAGCTGGGGCTGTTGTAGCTATAGACGGCGGGGAGGGGGATGCGGCGGCAACTACAGCTGAAGCGGTGCTGCGGCAAGCGCGGTTTGCGGTGTCCATGCCGGCAACCTCAAGGAAGTGGATGCTAGCCCAGCGCAGCAGGGTCATGTCGCTCGCCATGTCGCTAAGCAGAGTCTGGTCGAAGTTGCTGAAGACGCGCGCGTAGTCGGGAAGCATGGCGTATAGGATGATATGGAGTGTGGAGTACTGCGCAAGGGCATCGTCTCCAAGCTCCTCGTACAACTGGACCGCCCGGCGCCAGTAGTCAGTTGTAGACTCCTAAGCTGTCTTGTAGAGGGAGTTGAAGCTAGCGAGGCGCTGGGACGTCAGGGCCAGGGTGGCGCCCTCAAAAAGAGTGACAGCCAGTGTCCACGCCTCGCGAGGGTGAGCTCCTGAGCCGGTCATCGGATCGCCAAGGAACCAAATTAAGTCCTTGGTGAAGTCTGGGGCGGCCTTCATAAGACCGGAGGCGGCGCGGACCGCCATCTGCGTCTGGGTGGGGTCAGCCGCCTGGTATGGGGTGAGGTAGTGGGCAAGGACTCCCTCGCTCATGGCCCACATGCGAAAGCGCTGCTCCCAAGACTTGAAGTCGTTCCCAGTCCAGAAGACAGGAGGGTCCAACACAAATCACTTGGGTGGCTTGA
>SZWC01016976.1:12002-28762 GCA_023375785.1 Penium margaritaceum
ACATGGCCTTACATGGCCTTACATGGCCTTACATCGCCTTACATGGCCTTACATGGCCTTACATGCCCTTACATGGCCTTACATGGCCTTACATGGCCTTACATGGCCTTACATGGCCTTACACAACATGTCAGGGCTATGTAGGGCATTGCACACCATTTCAAGGGCTTACACACTGAGACAAGCCCTTGGACGCCCTCACAAACCCTTGCACACCCTTACACAGTCTTTCACTCCCTTGCATGCCGTGTTGAGCCGTGTGAAGGCATCCTAGGGCATCTAAGGGTGTGCAAGACATGCAGGAGCATGTACGTTTTGTTACACGCTCTCACACACCCACGCACGGTCTCCCGGCCTTTATGTGTCTTTTGACACGTTCTTATAGGCACTTGCATGCATTCTCACTTGCACATACTTACTAGTCCTTACACGGCTTTGGACATCTTTACACAATCTTACACATCCTTCCAGGCCCTTGTTGCCCTGACACGCGTTAACATGGCTTTTCACGGCCTTCTATGCCCTTACACACACCCATCCATAGCCTTTACAGCCTTGCAAAAGTTTACACACCTTCACATTCCCTTGCACGCCCGAACAAGCCTACCCGCAATCTTGCATGCACTTACACACCCTCACGTGTGCTTCCATGCCCTTACATGCCTTTGATTACGCATACATGGCCAAAATTTCCCTTTCACGCCCTTACGCATTGTTTCACACCCTTACCCGTCCTTTCACACCCTTGCAGGTCCATACATGACCTTACATGCCCTTGAACGTCCTCCACCGCTCTTGCATGCTAACACACGCTCTTGCATGCGAATACACGCTCTTGCATGCTAACACACGCTCTTGCATGCTAACACACGCTCTTGCATGCTAATACACGCTCTTGCATGCTAACACACGCTCTTACATGCTAATACACGCTCTTGCATGCTAACACACGCTCTTGCATGCTAATTCACGCTCTTGCATGCTAACACACGCTCTTGCATGCTAATACACGCTCTTGCATGCTAACACACGCTCTTACATGCTAATACACGCTCTTGCATGCTAACACACGCTCTTGCATGCTAATTCACGCTCTTGCATGCTAATACACGCTCTTGCATGCTAACACACGCTCTTGCATGCTAATACACGCTCTTGCATGCTAACACACGCTCTTGCATGCTAACACACGCTCTTGCATGCTAATACACGCTCTTGCATGCTAACACACGCTCTTGCATGCTAGCACACGCTCTTGCATGCTAATACACGCTCTTGCATGCTAACACATGCTCTTACATGCTAACACACGCTCTTGCATGCTAACACACGCTCTTGCATGCTAATACACGCTCTTGCATGCTAATACACGCTCTTGCATGCTAACACACGCTCTTGCATGCTAACACACGCTCTTGCATGCTAACACACGCTCTTGCATGCTAACACACGCTCTTGCATGCTAATACACGCTCTTGCATGCTAATACACGCTCTTGCATGCTAACACACGCTCTTGCATGCTAACACACGCTCTTGCATGCTAATACATGCTCTTGCATGCTAATACACGCTCTTGCATGCTAATACACGCTCTTGTATGCTAACACACGCTCTTGCATGCTAACACACGCTCTTGCATGCTAATACACGCTCTTGCATGCTAACACACGCTCTTGCATGCTAATACATGCTCTTGCATGCTAATACACGCTCTTGCATGCTAACATACGCTCTTACACGCCCTTACACGCCCTTGCAAGACTTTTGATGCTCTTACAATGCCTCACACGGCCATACACGCCTTTCACATGCACTTTCACACCCTTGCACGCCGTCACATGTCTTTTCTTGACGTTACACAGTGTTACGCCGGCTTACACAGGTGTGAACTGCCATTCCCGCTTTTACGCACCAATGCACACCCTTGCACGCCCTTGCATGTTTTTTTTTCTTTTTTTCTTTTTTTTTTTGTCGGGCGGATGGTACCACTGTCCAAAGCCGCCGTTGCCGACGACACAACTCGCCTCTGCTTGGGTGAATCAGGGAACGGACATCAGGTGTCATTGGCCGTGAATGGCGAGAGCGCATCAAGGGGCCACAACAGGCTCAAGGGGGGCCAGGCTCGAGCGGCGAGACGCCTGAGCAGCTCGGCGAAGTCCGCTCCCACAGCAGCCACCGAGGTCCCATTCCAACTGGCACTTGGGTCTCACTACCCAGAACCGTGCCGACGCAAGTTTGAACCCCGGACCTCCGGGGACAAACTTGGAGTTGCATCCTCTGCGCCAAGCAGAGGATGCTCTTTATTTTTTAGAATAATGCTTGATTGAAATGAGGAAAGCATGCAAAGCCGCCCCTGACCGGCACATCTTCGGGGTATAAGAACACTAGGCATGCAAGCTAGGTGTCCACAAGGGCAGGCTCAACCCCGCATAAGTCAGAGAACACCAAGGCTTGGCGCACACGCTCGTGCCGAGCAACCGGCGCGACCTCGGGCGGGAACGGGGCCCGAGACCGGGAGTGGGTGATGGTGTATTGGCGGATGGCGGCGCACTGGGCGCGGACGCCGGCGAGGGATGCGCGCTNAGGCAGAGCTGCGCCAGCCGACGGAGGAAGGTCCAGAACTCGTCTCCCAGGCCGCCAAGGGTCTCCCACGCCAGCGGGCGGAAGAAGTGTCCCCTGCGCGGCGCCGTCGCGTACAAGGACTGCTTGTCCCGCTCCGCCACTCGCACAGCCGCCCCTGGCCGGGTGGCCTGCTGTCCCTGTGCATCCACGGTGGTGACGTCTAGGACCCAGGTGGTCCCGGCTGCGTGGTCTGCCAGGGTGAGGTCCGGGCGCAGGAAGCGCTGACTGCCAGGCAGTGGCAGCACCTGTGTCGGCTCGACGTGGACAGTGAGGCGGTGCTCCCGGCAGGTGTTTGCTAGCTCGTCGCGGATGGCGTTGTGGACACGCCACACCGCCCCCCTCCCTCTCCCGCCGCGTCACCGCGGCTGGCTCCAGCGCGTCGAGCCCCACCTGCTCCAGGTGGTCCAAGGGGAGGCCCAACCAGAGCTGGGCGTGGAGGCGGAAGTCCTCCGCTGATAGGTAGGTCCTGTCCGTGGTGCCGGTCGGCATAGCCTGCAGCCAGAGGGAGCTCCCCCGCGTGGAATTGGCCCAACACCTGCTATGGGCCCGACGACAGCAGCCTGTGCTAGGCCCACACGGGGCGGGTCGGACGCAGTTGCAGTGGCGCAGCGCGACCACCCCAGCCTCCCCCACCCACCGCTCCCGACGGCTCGAGAAGAAAAGCGCGCTCAGTCGCTGGTAAAGCCTCGGCTCCCCCCCCTGGCGCAAGGCCTCCATGGATGGGAACGCCTGGAACACTGGCTGAGGCAGCTCTCGCTCTACCTGCCCCCAAAGCGGGCAGAGGAAGTCGAGGTCCCGGCTTGCGGGGAGGAAGGATCCAAACTCAGACGCGAGGGCGTGTAAGAGGGACCCTGTCGCACATGCATAGGCGAGGGGCGCCCGGTCGCGAGCGCTGAGGAGGCCGCCCCCTCCGAAGCTCAGTGGCAGCTGCAGCTGCCATCGCGCCAGCCGCTGCAGCTTTGCATCCTCCGATCCCTCGAGCGCTGCCTGAAGCTGAAGCAAGGAGAGGACTGTCACCCACACTGCCGCGTCGAAACGATCCAGGATTTGCAGCCACCAGGGCTCTGGGGGGAGTGCTCGCGCGCAAAAATTGGCGCGGGGAACGACACAGAGGCGTAGAAGCGTCATTGCCGCCTGGACGTCCTCCATGCGGCCCAGCTGCTCCAATCCGCGGATCTGCTCCTGGAGCCACCGCTCTCCCCACTCCACCTGGAAGGACTCGGCTTTTTTGAACCATTTCACACCCTCCACGGTCGAACACACCCTTACACGCCCTTCGACGCACTTACACGCCCTTTCATGCCCTCACAAGCCCTTTTGACATCCTTACACGCCTTTACAGACCTTTCAGCGCCTTTGCAAAACTTCACACAGTCTTCCATGCTCATGCATGCTACAGACCCTTACACACCTGGGAATGCACTTGCACACTTTTAAAATTTAAGCATGCGTGAATGCTCATACATGCCCTTCCACACCCTTGTATGGCCGCAAACTGCCCTACATGGTCTTATACAGCCTGGAAGGCCCTTTCATGCCTTTCCACGACCTTGAACTCCCTTTTGCAGCCGTACGCATCCTCACACATCCTTGCACTCCTTAAACCGTCATTCTATGCCCTTATCCACCCTTTCACACCCTTGCCCACTCTTTCACGCCCGTATCCATCCTTTCATGGCCTTATGCGGCCTTTAGCGGCCTTACATGCTCTTGCACGTCCAAACTCGCTCTACCTTTCGCCTTACATGTCGTCACAAGTCCTTTCATGCTCTTGCACAACCGACCTTACACACCCTTACATACCTTTACATGCTCTTACAGACCCTTTACATGCCTTGCACGGCCTTACACATCCATACACAGCCTTGTATGTCGTTAGATGCCTTGGCACACCATACTCACCCTTACCTCCTTCCGTGCCGTTTCACGCCCTTGCTTTATGATTTCTCCATTTTTTNTTTTTTCCGGAAAACATTGTTTATAGCACATGGTGGGGAGGATGCCAATGTCCTGCGCGCCACCGCATACAAGATGTGGTACATGCCACATCCACAGAATGGAAGTTGCAGGGGTTGATGGGCAAGGCCCTAGGGCCAGGACCGCTACACTCTCGCGTCCACGGGCTCCACGTAGCACAGGTTAGAGGGGGATACCGGACCCTGGAGCCGGGGAGCTGGCGGACGCTGCTGCAAGTCACGGCGGAGCTCAACATCCGGCCGGCCATGTGCCACGCAAGCACGGCGGATGACAGCGCACTGACGGCGAACACCTGGGAGGGAGAGGCGCTGGGCCAAGAACGCCACGGACTTGCTCGCCCAGGCCGCGAGATCCCGTCGGCTGATGACCCTGCTGGAGGCAAAACTGAGAGAGACGGCGCAGAAAATCCTAGTCATTTTCGCTTGTCTCCCATCAAGGGACCAGTTTTGTGCCCTGTGCTCACGATTTTCAGTGTCAGTGCCCACTCAACACCGGAAGTTGAGCGATTGCGTGTCCAATGGAGGTCACATGACCGCAATATGGAATTCTCTCGGCCGACAAAGGTTGAGCGCGGCTGGACAAATTCAAAAGCTAGATTCTATTTAGGTACAATACCTTTCGGCACAGAGCCCAATTTCTGAATTAATTGATTCTGAATACATATAGGGTATGGTCTATGTTTCGACAACTTCCACATGTTTTAGACTGATATTATGGCCAAGTTTCATTTCGGGCAAAATCTTGAACGTAGCCCACAGTGTGTGCGTCACATTCCATTACATGCCCTAACACGCCCTTGCATACCCGCCCGTACACGGCCTAGAACCTTTTTGTTTTTTTTTGGAGAGTGAGCTTTGTTTAAGAAGGGAGCATGCAAAGCCGCCACGGACAGGCACATCTATGTGGTGTAAAAGCCGCCACCGACGGCACAATACTGTGGGCATGCGAGCTAGAGGCCAATGAGGGCGAGCTCAACCGCGCATAAGTCAGAGAATGCTAAGGTGTGGCGTACACGCGCGTGCCGAGCAATCGGCGCAACCTCCGGCGGGTAAGGGGCCTGGGGCCGGGAGTGGGAGACAGTAAAGTGGCGGATGGCGACACACTGGGCTCGGACGCCGGCGAGGGAGGTGCGCGGGGCCACGACTTCCACCGCCCGCTGGGCCCAATGCTCGAAGGCCTTGGCGGAGCACTCGCGTGGACCGCGACCGAGGCAGAGCTGCGCCAGTCGACGAAGGAAGGTCCAAAACTCGCCTCCCAGGCCGCCAAGGGTCTCCCACGCCAGCGGACGGAGGTAGTGCCCCCTGCGCAACGCCGCGTACAAGGCCTCCTTGTCTCGCTCGGCCGCTTGCACGATGGCCCCCGGCCGGGTGGCCCGCTATCCCTGCGCATCCACGGTGGTGGTATACAGGACCCAGGTGGTGCCAACCGCGAGGTCCGCCAGGGTGAGGCCCGGGCGTAGGAAACGCCGGCCGTCAAGCAGCACTACCTGCGCGGGCTCAACGTGGACGGTGAGGCGGTGCTCCCGACAGATGTCCGCAAGCCCGTCGCGGATGGCGTTGTGGACACGCCACACCGCCCCCCTCTCCCTCTCCCGTCGCGTCACCACGGCCGGCTCCAACTCGTCCAGCCCCACCTGCTCCAAGTGGCCCAACAAGAGGCCCAACCAGAGCTGGGCATGAAGGCGGAAGTCCTCGACCGAAAGAAGGGTCATGTCCGTGACTCCGGATGGCGTAGCGTGCCGCGAAAGGGAGCTGCCCCGCGTGGCCGAGGCCCAGCACGTGCTTCGAGCCCGACGACAGCAGCCCGTGCTGGGGCCGCACGGGTCGGGCTTTATTTGCCCTAGCACGCTCTTTGGTTGCCTTACGCGTCCATACGCACCATTGCACCCCATTCCATGCCCTTACATGCCCACCTTCGCACACCTTCAAGTAGTTAAATGCTCCCTCACACCACGTCACACGTCTTACACACCCTTACTTGCTCTTGCATGCCCTTACACACCCTTCCACAACGTTGCACGCCCTCATAGATCCTTTCACTCCCTTACACGTCATCATGCAACTTTCCACGCCGTACATGGCCTTGCACACCCTTGCACCTGTACAACGGTTTGCACGGCAGTAGGCGACCTTACACGTTCATACGCTTGCATACACATCCTTACACGTTCATGCGCTTGCATACACATCCTTACACGTTCATACGCTTGCATACACATCCTTACACGTTCATACGCTTGCATACACATCCTTACACGTTCATACGCTTGCATACACATCCTTACACGTTCATGCGCTTGCATACACATCCTTACACGTAGCGATGAGCACTCATACTCAGTCCTCGCGAGTAAAACCCGAGAATCAGTACTCTCGAGAACTCAAGGATATTAGAACTCGCGAGAAAACTTCGAGAATATCAGAACTTGCGAGAAAAAATGGAGAATACCAGTACTCGCGAGCAAAAGTGGAGAGTATCAGTACTCGGGAGAAAAACTAGAGAATATCAGTACTCGCCAGTGAAGGCAAAAGGTGCGCCTTCACTCTTATGAAGGCTTTTTAGGCAGTAAGGCGCCTTAAGGGGGCGCCTTATAGCCCGAACAGGGGGTGACCACCTCAGAAAAAAAAAGAAGAAAGAACATGGGTGTATCCAGCGTGATGAGCTGAACATGGCGGAGGCATTGTCGAAGGGTGCCTGTTTTTCTCTACATTGCAATTGCTGTGAAAACGGAAAACAGGCATGCATTGCACACGTAAACCACCAGATTTATGTGGTTGTCAGGCATTCACACATGCATTTTATGCATCGTATCATGATTTGAAAGTGGTTGAAGGCTGTGCCACAGGTATGAATTCCTTGCCCAAGACTTTTTTCTGACCACTTTTTTTCCTTCAGAACCCAAGGCGCGCCTTAATTATTTCTAGAGTGTTCAAGGCGTGGAAGGCGCGCCTTAAGGTGTTTGCCTTAAGGCGCGCGCCCTGCCATCACTGGTACTCGCGAGGAAAACTTGAGAATATCAATACTGGCAAGTGAAACTCGAGAATAGGAGTATCGCGAGCATGAAGAGTACTGGAGGCAGGATTAAAGACTCGCCAAATAACTCGCGAGTGGTACTCTGCAAGTGGGGCCCTCCACTGGCAAGTTTTACTCACTCCTGAACTTCCGCAAGTACTCACGAGGGTGGTAGGAACTTCACAGCAGGTGAAATGTCCTTGTTTCTCCCTGCGGACTCCCAAAACGAGCAGCAGACGCAACAGGTTGCGGCCTCGTCTTGTATACGTGTCAGTCGTTTAGTTGCCGAGACTGCCGCAGAGAGAAGTGCATCTGTTTTTGCTCTTGAATAGAATGGAAAAAAGACAAGGGTACGAAGATGTTAATCCTAAGAGCCGACAGTAGTCACAGTGTTGCGACGAGACACATGCAGTTTGGACAATAGCTTCTATTGTCGCGGTACACATTTGCGGAACGGCTGTCCGTTCTGCAAAAGGTAGACAGGGTCACGAGTGAAATGGCTTCAATAGGAACAACAAGTACACCTCTTCATCACATGTACCATGAAGTGTTGATGCCCGCGCACACTCCCATGTATCCCCCGTCCAAGTTTTGCAGGTGTCCAACTTGCGAGTCTCACTGGCCTTTCCAGCGGCGAATATACACCATGGCACGATTTTGATAGCCTCATAGGCCCTTACACGGCCCGATGTGGCATCCACGGCCTTACACGTCCTAATGTGGCATGACACGGCCTCACACGGTCTTACATGGCCGTACACGACCTTGCATGGTCTTACATGGCCCTTCAATACCCTAACAGAGTCTTTCAAGCCCTTACTAGCCCATACATGGCCTTGCACGCCTTCACGTGCCGTTACTTGCCCTTACGTGGTCTTGCCTTACATGTGTTGCACGCCCTTGCGTGGCCTCACTTGCATTTAGTTGGCCTGACACGGCCTTACATGCGCATTCACGCCCCCAACAACCTTACGACCCATTGAAAGACATGACACACCCTTAAATGGCCTTGCATGGCGTTTTCGGACGTGAGCCCTCTTCCGAGGCCTTGTACGCTCTTGCAAGCCCTTGCACGGTCTTCGGCACTTTACACACCCAAGAGTTTTTGTGATGCATGTGTCAAAAAGACCCATATCTGCTTCTGTAACACACTCCGCACGCTGCAATCATTTATGCTTGTGTGCCCCTTGCCTGTCTTTGTTCACCCTAACGAGCCTTGGCTATCTTTGTCTTTCTTTGCATGCTTCTTGGCAAACTCCTTGCAGACCATCCCTTCCTTAAACAACAAGACAAGTGAGGTGGAACGTCCAAGCACTTCAAATGAGACGGCAGGTGTGGAGCCAGAAGGTGATAAAGAGTCCAAGGTTTGCAAATGAGGAGCGAAAACATGTACGGTTGAAACACAAACAGACTCGCTGCTGCTCAATCGACTAGCCAATTTCTCGTGGGTGTACATATTCGATGCCATTGTTGTCTAAAGAAATCGCTTTTGTGGCGTAATGCTTGTAACTTTCGCCAAAGCTCATGTAACACTCTTGGACAAGTGGGTCTCAACGTAAACGCTATGATCTGCATACCGTTGGCATTTGGCATTCAATGTCCTTTGAGTACCCAAAATGGTTAAACATATCCCTAACGTCATCGGCAGTACTGGTGTCTCCATGTTTAGCACGTCGGGCTTGGCGATAATAACTTGTTGACCCACGAGGTGCATCCTCATCTTCATGCATCTTTTCTTGTCTAATTTCTTTCTACTCGAGTGAAGGAGGCCCATTTCAACATATCTCTTCAAACCTGGTCTTGCTTGAACACCGAAGAGATTCGATTTCAACATGAGAAATTAGTAACAAACGTTCCTTTTGCTCTAAATCCCTAATTTTTCCCGACATGGACAAATTCAAAACATGCAGGTTTGCTTACCAATGACTTTTTCTATTCAAGTGCTTCATATCCATGAGGGAAGGAGTAATATTTTAGGTTTGGACCATTTCAAACCCTTCAAAATCTTTTCCAATTCGTATGATGTGTTAGTTCTTGTCACAGATCTTTCTATAAGAGGTACGGTGAACCAGGGGGCCTTCTGCTTGTTGGATGGGGAATGGGGTTGGGTTTAAAGTTCACCTGTAATTTAGTAAAAATCATGGAAAAACATTTTCGTTTGAATCAAGTTTGGTTATTCTTCTCTATTTCATTCTTAATAAAATCCTTGTATCCCAAAGATTTCACGTGAAAGAAACATCATGAATAAATTTTTGTATCAAATTGTCATTTACCCATTGAAATGAATGTCTCTGAATGAGGAATTTGTATTCATTCATGGGAATGTAATTATTCCATTTTTATTGCGTCTCATTTGTAACTATGGAATGGCCAATGTGTAAAACGGTGAGGTATGAGCTGAATCCCCAAAGTGGATTACAGAAACGGCAATCCACTTTTGTGAAGACCAGGGGCCAAAAAAAACACAAACAATCACGGATGGCGTGTGGTTCATCATCTAAGCCGTTTTTATGTGAACTTGAGTTTGAAAGCGTGTCATTGGTCCTCCGTCTGCATTGGTCAGTCCTTGTCCTACGCACCAATGCCGTTCGTGCGCACATCAAGGTCCGATTTCAGCTGGAGGGATTCGTCATTGCACGACCTCAAGCCGACGGATGTAGGGGCATGCATTTGCCCAGAAGGACAGTGAAGACATGATGGTGCGAGCAAATCGGCGCAATCTGACAAAGGTGCGAGCAAATGTACGCCGAAGTAAATCATGCGAGCTTATTCTTCGTCGCGTCGTTGCTCCTTAGAACGCACCAATAGGTACTTTCAGAGTAAACCTATTGAATTGCGTCAATGTGATGAAAAATTCCTACATGATAACAACGGGATTCGGTGCCGCGAATCGTGCATCACGTGCGGCAATGTCAATCTTCACGTTAGGTGAAGATTGACATTGGAAGCTCTCGCAAAGATATGGTAAAATCCACTGAACTGGAACCTCGAAAAACGTTTCTCTTCCTCCTGAATGTAGGCCGAACAACGCTTACTACATAAAGAAGGGAAAATTTAACAAAACTTCATAAAACTTCCGCATAAAATTCCGAGAATGAATAAATATATCAAAAGAAAGGTCAGAATAAATTTCTCAAATATCAAATGGACAAAAAAGGTGAAATATATTTCATATTCAAATCATATTGTTCATCAATGTCAGATGAATAACCGTTTCAAAAGTTTAACAAAAACAAAGATTCACAATATTTTAAAACAGTTTTCATTATTTCTTAACTATGATGGAATCATGCAAAAACTTTCACGAACTCAATTTAGGTCACATAAGATATAGCTTAATCTATATTTGATATATAAAATAATGCTAAAAAAGATTTGGATGAACGTATACATTCATCATACCAAATTTCATTGAAAATGAGATTATTTCATAAATTTTTATTATTATAAATTTTTTATGGAAATTTTTCATCCTTATTGTGTTTAAATGGAACTAGATTGAAAGAAAATTAAAGTTATTAGTGTCCGTGAATTTTTGTCTACTTCTTTGGTAAATGCGTATGATTCCATGTACGTTTAACAATGAGGATACATGACATTTTTATGTGATATTTCGCGAATTTAATTTAAAGAAGCGCGTATGTGCGGCATTTCCCTTAAGGTCCTTGTTCACTCACAAGGTCGGTGACGGATTGATGGTTTCAGTAGGGTCGCTCCCCGAAATTACTGAGCTTTCATTCATAGATTTATCCCTTCTTTACGTAGCTAGATGGAATTAAGCAATTAATGTCCCTGTTTTGAGGGATGATTCCACTAAAGACCAATTTTGTACACCTTAACATTGTTTCAAGTTTTTGACTAAAAAAGGACCCTTGACCTACCAACCTTTGTTGATTCTGACTCTAGAATTACAAGCCAAGCCACGCGTCACTGGTACGACATGGTATTGTAATACGTGGATGTGCTTCCATGCTATTAGAATCCGTTTTAAAGTCTCGCTGAATTCATCTAGAGCATATGAGTTGCCCTTGCCTTTTCGTGGATTCATTCATCTGTTTTCTGCCGACCTTCTTATTAGCTAGTCGAACTAGCTAAGATGAAGGATGAAGTGCGCAAAGAAAGTTCATCAGTCTCGGGCCGATTAGAAAATCATAAAGGAAATCACAACCTTCGGCATAGCTCGCAAGCCTTCCACGTCGGATGTTCTCGTAATTTGTTTTTCGGGATGATCAATGAAGGATGAAATTACGAAATTCTGGGGCGCGGCGTAGCATTTGGAATGTGAGTTCCCCTTTAACCGTGGAATGGTCAAATAAATCACTCTTTTTACCCCTTTTCATGTTTTTTGTTTTTTTGTCTCTCTTTGGCATCATATCTATGCAATGTTTCTCTCTGCTAAACATAGATGGTGCGACCTGTTACTGAGACAAAATTGTTTATATCTACGATGACGCGAGGAAANCTGGGGTGCGGCGTAGCATTTGGAATGTGAGTTCCCCTTTAACCGTGGAATGGTAAAATAAATCACTCTTTTTACCCCTTTTCATGTTTTTTGTTTTTTTGTCTCTCTTTGGCATCATATCTATGCAATGTTTCTCTCTGCTAAACATAGATGGTGCGACCTGTTACTGAGACAAAATTGTTTATATCTACGATGACGCGAGGAAAAGCTCGCACCATTTACGCTGTGAAGTATTGGCTTGCACCATTTCAATGGAAATCCCATTTTCTCGCACCATTTATGTCTTACTTACCGGGAGGAAGAACCCACAATTCATTTGTAATGAATTTATTTCAAAGGCAAATTATTTTTCTGAATTTGCCAGGTTGGTTTCTCTTCATGGCCTTTTTGTATCCTGGCCCTTTCGTAGAGTTCGTGTTTTAGTCTGACAAGAGAGAATGGCTGAGGTATTTTGGGTTTTGTCGGAGTTTTTGCCTTAATCTGGATGATCGTACTGTATCACGTGGCGGGCAGGTAAGGTTGCTAAAGGCCTGTTCCAGGGTGCTGCAGTCTTGACCTTGTTCTCTCGCATATTTGCAGACAAAAGGTTCCGTAACATGGACGGGATGAAGATGACACCCCGGAGAGAGGAGGTGAAGAAGTCTCGTTTTTTTGGAGAAGGGGATGTACTTCACGCACCCCTTCCGGATTTAGCGAAGCGGACGGCATAATGCGCCCAAGTGTTGTCGGTGAGCCGAGAGTTCAAACCCACTTTCTCAAATGGATCCCTTCTGTTATCTCGTCTTTCCCTCCCCGAGGTTATCGGGCCACCCGAAACGATGTGGCGACGTTAGCCAGGTCGATTGGACGCCATAAACAACGACCGGCCACGCCATCATGTCCATGCCTACCGACGCCATGAACGAGAGCTCAGACCCGCATGATCTCTGCCCACCGCTGGTGGCCTACATCGATTGTTGACTGGGAGACACGGCTCATGCCAGCTTGGGCAGTCATGCGAAGCAGCTTTCTGCGAGCCATCGCGTCATCGTCATTCGTACTCCCTATGGGCTCGTTTTCTGGTGGTCGAGGTGACCACTGAGAACTTCCCGCCACCTCTCCTGTTCTTGCCATGCAGAGCCGGATTCCTTTCCGCCGGAATCCATCATGGTTGTCTGCGCGCGTACTTTAGGTCCGCAGACCCTGTAGCCCTCTTCGTCGCAGAGGAAGGTGAATTTCGCACCAGGAATTGTATTGCGGCAGCCCTGCTATGCTCCTCTGGTAGCCCTCTTTTTCTCCAATCCAAAGGTTAACATTCCTGGAATTCCTCAATCGAAGATGCTATCCATCCAGACGTTACAATTTCTCACAAATAGGTTTTACGCAATATTCCAAAATCCTGCCGTCAACATTTCGCTGCTGAAAACTGTTCAGCTCAAATCAGCTCAGCTCCGGTCTGCCGCAAAGGCTTAGCAACACATTGCACTAATGAGAGCATCGCTCAGTTGCTGCCGGTCACTTGCCGCTTGCGGCAAGTCGACGGCAGTTACAAATGTTTTCGAGGGAAACTTTGCAGCTCGCAATTTTCTGTTGAAATCGTAAGACATCGCAAGCGCTCGCAAGAGCTTATGAGCAGTCCCCAGTGACGTCACCCTGTCTGCGGCACCGGACTCCGGCACCAATGGATCAACCCCGCAATCGTCTCGCACTCGCCGTCTCCGAACCGTCGCCATCTCCGCTCAGATGTTGCCCCGTCATCCGTCTGCGGCACCCGACTCCGGCTGCAATGGATCAGCCCCGTGCATGCCCATCTGCCCTTTCACTAGGCCAGATTCGTTGACACGACTGACACCCCATCTCCACTCTCGTCCTCCCGACTCGTCAGTCGTCGACTTCTCGATCTCCCTCAGCGTTTTTTATCTCCCATTACCATCCTCAACCTTCCGTGATTATGTTCCTCCGGCTGGCTTCAGTTGCGATTTGAAGGCCTTCAGAAGCTGTCTTTGGGAGGCCTCACGGACAGTTGTCACCAGTCGTCAGTGTTGCCCCCCGCATCTGACACCTCGAGTCCGCTGCGATGGGGTTCGTTCAAAGGGGGTATGGCGTGCCCGTGGGCGACTGGACGACGGGCTGCTGCGGCTGCCACGAAGACTGCGGCAGCAGTAAGTTTTTTTCTTCTGCTTCAACCACCGTTGCCGTCTTCGGCTTCCCCGGTTCTGCTCCCCTCATCCAAAGCGGACGCGTGCAATCGGGCCCTCTCGTGTATGTAGCGATCGTTCCTGCTCATACAGTCCCTCGGTTTGCGCAACACGAAGGAAAGCGATCGTTTGGACCACGCCCTGAGGAAAACTGTTACCGCAACCGTCCGGTGGGCGTTGCTGGATCTCACACGTCTTTGTCACCTCTAGTCTGCAGCGGAGGAGGAATGTTGGAACTGCGAGGGGGAAAACTTCGATATGTCTCTCTTCGATAAGCCTTGACTGTCTCGTGACTTGCTTGGTTGTTGTGCTTCGCGTCACTGTCTTGACGCTCCTGTCCAATCTTGCACTGGTAGTTGTGGAAGGTACTGGGCAGAGGCTGGGCTTTCGTGATGTCGGGTCATTGGGAGGGAGGAGAAAGCGGAGAGCAGATTGAGCAGGGTCGTCATGGTTGGACGCGCTGACGAAGGAAGAAGGGAGTGGGAGAAGGAGGTGGAGATCTGGGAGTTGTCGAGCGTAGCGATAGAGATTTGATCCGGCGAGTGTGGATGCAACAATCTGGAGGGAGGGTGGAGAGAGGGGAGGGGTCAAGGGAGGTGGATTGGAGCAGGGAAGGGCAGGAGACTGGAGAGGTTAAGGGCTGGAGACGGCTCTCAGGGTTGAAGGCGAGGGCGCTGCACAGTGTGTTCAGTAGCGAAGAGGAAGAAGAGTCACTCATGTTAATGGATGAAGCATGGTACTCGTTATTTTCATGACCTTCGTCCACTGTGGAGAAAGGGATGTGTGTGGGAGCATGGATGTGATATATCAGCCTTCCAGTGAACGAACAGGAGGAGAAGAAGAAGAGGAAAAACAGGTGCTGTGCAGATGAAGGGTAGCTCCTGTGTGTGCTTTTTACAGAGCCGAGGTCTCTTGCAGAGTGTCCTGCAGATTCGCAAAACACAGCGAATCTGTTCAACCGGGGGCTGTTGCGAGACCGTTTGTGATTCTGCAGCACGTAGATGGATTGGCCTGGTGCCTGGTGACTCCAGCCGGACGTCAGGCCAATCCATACGCATCCAACATTTCTGGCTGTCTCAATCCGTGGCACGCGCACACCATAGAAGATGCCATTCCCGGGCTGGGTGACGTCCCAGGCTGGGGCACATTTTGAAGGAGGGAGCCGGCCGCTAGACACAGCCGCTTATGTGGACGCGTCTGGGTGTAGAACAACCAGTTTGAACTGGACAGCGCAGGGCAGTCGAACGCACTTGTGCTGCCCAGTTGTTTCTGCATTTTCTGCATGTGACGTTTCTGACTACTTGGCACACGCCTGGTTGTTCCTGCTCACCGGCGAACCCTTTGCCGTGAACATTCGCGTCCCTCCCTAGCCAGCAGGAGCACGAGCGTTCGTAGTGAAGGCATGCTTGAAAGTGTGAGGGACATGGCACGAGATTGTTGACAGTGTCACGCGCTTCAGCCGGTGAACAATCTTGTCCTTGGCTGTGACCTGAAGTCCATTGTCACAGCACCACAGGGCCTAAGTAGCTGGCTCTGCTCATGTCGATGTGACCGTAGGCATACCAACAGGTATGCCGGTGGTATGACCTTTCTGGTGACCATCGGCATACCTGTTGTAGCAGCAGTACCATCATAACAACAAATGGTGCGACAGAGGGCTTACCGCGAGGCCGTCATACCTGAGAACTTGGCTGCCGAAGCCCCTAGAGGCATATGTGTGGGGTGGAACTTGCCTGCAGGTCGCATTTTTGTTGAGATGGATGCATTTGGAAAGAATTTTCACTCCCTCCCCTTCTCCCTCACCCCCCACTGGCTCTCTCCCTTTGTGCAGTGTGCTGTGCCATGTGGTGCCCCTGCGTCATTGTTGGTCGCAACGCCGAGATCGTGTCCGACGGAATGACAAGTACGTATGAGAGGTTTCAGGGGGGGAATTGGGGGGGGGGGGGGGGGGGCAAAGGATGACGGTGGGGAGGGGAGGAGGAGGAGTCCTGTGCTGTCGTGGATTGCACTGAAGCTGATGCTGCAGCTGCTGCTGGTGCTGTTGCGGCTTCTGCTGACGACAACAACAAAAATGACAACAACGACAACAACGACAACGATGACAACAACAAGAAGGAATGTGAAAACGACGAGTACGAGGAGGAAAACGTTGAGGACAAGGACAAGGACGAGGCCGATGATGATTATATGATGACGACGATGGTGGCGATGGTGGGGGCGATGAGGACGACAATGATGACGACGACGACGACGATGCTGACGACGACGACGACGACGACGACGATAACAACGACAACGAGGACGCCAATGACAAGGCTGCGGTGGCTGTGTCGATGGCAGCGTTGGCGCAACTCTGTCCCTCCTGGCAGTTCGCAGTGCGAACTAGCCTCTGTACACGTCGATGACGTCAACTAACGCGCAGTTTGCGGGCGTGTGTTAGTTGACGCGTCAACCCCGTGCTGCGGACGGCAACGGAAGACCATTGTGTGACCTGCCCCCCCCCCCCCC
>SZWC01016976.1:39639-58740 GCA_023375785.1 Penium margaritaceum
CAGACGCAGATGGCAGTCCGCGCCGCCTACGACTTGATGAAGGCCGCCCCGGCCTACACCAAGGACTCAGCCGCTTCCTTGGCAACCCACTGACCAGCACGGGAGCTGACCCTTGCGCGGCGTGGGTGCTGGCCGTCACCCTCTTCGAGGGCGCCACCTTGGCCCTGACGCCCGAGCGCCTCGCCGCCTTCAAGTCCCTCTGCTAGACTCCTCAAGAGTCCGCACCCGACTACTGGCGCCGGGCGATCCAGCTGCATGAGGACCTGGGAGACGATGTCCATGCGCAATACGCAGCCCTTCAGATCATTCTCTACGGCATCCACCCCGACTACGTGCGCGTCTTCAGCGTCTTTGACCAGTCTCTGCTACGCGACATGGGGAGCAAGGGGACGCTACTGCGCTGGGCCACTCTCCACTTCTTGGAGGTCGCCGGCATGGATGCAACGAACCGCGCCCACCGTAGCATCACTTCAGCAGCAGTTGCCGCCACGTCCTCCTCCCCGCCGCCTGCACCGACAGCGGCACCAGCTCAGGGGAAGAAGGGTCGTAAGTCGTCTGTCGGTGGCAACAGCAGTGGCGGGACCAGCGTCAGCAACAGTGCGAACTGCGTCAGCCGCAGCAGCAACGGCAACATCAGCAGCAGCGGTGGTAGCAGCGGCTCCGGGAGCACTGGGGTTGTTGGTTCTTGTGCTTCAACTACGACGGTGACCATCGCTACCCCGACTGCACTCGTCTGACGGGCCGCCCACTTGACTGGGCGAAGATGACCTCCCATTGTTTGTCCTTCGTCTCCCTCGGTCCCGTTGGCTCTGTCCGTTTTTTGTGCACTGGTTGTGGCCAGCTTCTGCCAGTCCAAGGTGTTGGTGTAGTTTGCTTTGTTGGCCAAGGGGAGCTCTTCTGCCTAACGTGCTGTACGTGCCTGCTCTTGAGCTGAGTCTCTTCTCTGTTACGACTCTTGATGACCAAGGCATGGACATCTCCTCTAGCCGCGGTGTTGCACCTGTGCTGCACCGCACCACTGGCCGTGTTTTATTGTATGGCAACCGTTGTGATCATTTGTATCATGTGCCATTGTTTGCGCCTCATACAGCTACCACCGCCCTTGTTCATGTCGCACGCTCCCTCTCTCCAGCGCATGCACAACTATTGCACCGCCGCCTGTCACATTCACAATGTTGCCGTTGACAATCTGCTACGTGACAAGCCAGCTCATGGCCTTGATGCCTCCACATTCCCTGCCCCTTGCTCTGCTGACTGCCTCGACTGCGCTCAGGGAAAAATGCATCATTCCCCATTCTCCACCTCTGAGTCCCCCACGTCCTACCCTCTTGATCTCTTGCACGGTGACATCATGGACCCCTTGCACATGATGCCCTGGGGGGAGGCGCTGGCCGCTACGTCCTTTGTCTCACAAATGAGTTCTCCTGCATGCGCTGAGTAGTTTCCCTCTGACGGAAGGGTAATGTCTGCTCCATCCTTGAGTCACGGTTGTCCCAGGCCGAGCTGGCCTGGGACAGCCATGACAGCCACGACCCTCTTCCTTTCCTCTTGCGGGTGTGTATGGAGCCGTGTGCTCCATACACACTCGAACATAATGGCATCTCTAAATGTTGGAACCGTACGCTTGTTGACGATGTCCGTATTCTTATGAGGGAATCCTCCCTTCCCCCTCTCTTTTCTTTTGAGGCCATGTCCTACATCACTTGGGTCTGGGACCATGTCCCACACGGTCCTCTCTCTCGTCACGTCACACCCTTTGACCGCTGGTAAGATTTTCGTACTGAACTTTGTTTCACCCGAGTTTGGGGTTGTGTCGTCGCCGTCTGGCTACCTGAGGAATTTTGGGATGGCAAACTTAGCCCCCGCCCCGTGCCCGCCTGTGTACCTTTCTTGGTGTCTCGGACATGTCCAAGGCTTAGCGTTTCTGGGATGCTGACCGATTCCGTGTCATTAAGTCTCGTGACGTCCTCTTCTTTGAGGATGTCTTTCCTCGTGACTTGTCCAGTGGCCCGTTGTCCCCCTCTCTCTCTCCTCGCTTCGTCATCTTCGAGAGGTGTGTCTATTCCATCCTCCGCTCTCGGGGCATCATCTTCTTCTTCTACTGACATGGTACCTCCCATCGTTCCGTCGGTGTCCATCTCCGCCACAAACAGTGATTCCTTGTCCTCTTCGCTTGACTTACCAATCGGCTCCTCCTTGGAGTCCTCGTCGTCCCGTGCATCCCCTGTGCCCTCTGAGTTGGCATCCTCTGGTGTGCACACACAGTCCCTTATGCACTCCACTTCCAGCTCATCTGTTGAGCCTGTGCTACAGGAGCCTCCTGGTTGACACCGCTAAGCCCCCACCATAGGTTCCTCCTCCCCGACCTGAGCCATATACACGTGGTAGGAAAAATTGTACTCTCCCTCAGCTCTCCTCCTCCTAGGCCTCTCAGCCCACTCAGCGGCGTTCACGCTCCAGTGCATCGTCCTCCACCGCTAGACCCTCTGTCATACCGACTGACCCTGCTCCTCTCGGTCCCTAAGAAGCCTCTCAGTCCCATCAGTGGGTCACGCGCTCTAGCGCTTCGTCCTCCACTGTTGAACCCTCTGTCCGACCCACTGGCCTTGATGCACTTAGTACTGCTGTTAGTGTTGTTCACCGTAACCCATTAGTGGGCTAGGCTCTCGTGGCTAATGAGTTTCAAACTGCCCTTCAGTCCTCTGTTGTTGGCTATGTTTCCACATGCTTTGCAGCCTCCAGCCTTCCTATCCTTCTCCCTGAGCCTACCACTGTCTGGCAGGCTCGCGAGGCAGCTGATACTGACCTCGGGGAGGAGGCCATGTAGGAGGAGTTGGCTGCTCTCCAGGAGCATGGTATTTTGAGCTTGTTGATCTCCCTATAGGCCCCAAGGCTGTCTCTGCTTGCTAGGTCCTACGGCGAAAGCTAAAGCCTGATGGCAAAGCTGAATTGTTCTAGGCTCGCCTCACAGCCAAGGGCTTATCTCAGATCCCTGGGATTGACTTCGATGAGTCCTTCGTCCCGACCAGGCAGTACACCACCATCCGAGCGCTCCTGAGTCTTGTCGCCCAGCATGGCTGGTAACTGGAACAGATGGAAGTCAACAATGCCTTCCTACATGGTCAGCTTGACGAGGAGAATAACATGGTCTAGCCACCGGATTCACTGATGGCACAAACAAAGTTTGGCAACTATGGAAGGCCATTTATGGGCTGAAGCAGTCACCGTATTGTTGGAACATAGAGATCTCCTCAACTCTTGCGAGAGGCGGTTACAGATGCAGCACGGTGGACCCAGCATTATTCGTGAGTGCCCCCGCAGAGCCATTTGTGGCCATCATTGTCTATGTCGACGATCTGCTAATTGCCTCTCCCAGTCCCGCAGCTGTTCTAACTATGAATAAAAAGCTACAGTCCACATACAGGATGAAGGACCTGGATCCAGCACGAGTGTTCCTTGGCATGGAGCTTGAGCGGAGCCGTCAGCGTCACACCCTCCACATGTACCAGGCAGCATACATCCCTATCCTGGAGGAGAGGTTTGCCTCCCTACTCGCTGACACCTCCACTACATCCACACCAATGACTCTAGTAGCGCAACGCATGCTGAAGTTTCTTGATCCAATACAAATTGAGGAGATTTTCTATGTCAACGACTACCTCAGTGTGGTTGGCTCCCTCATGCATCTTGCCACCACCACCCGGGACCTTCGCGGTCAACTTCTTGGCCCAATTCTCCCAACGGCCTCTCCAAAAACACTTGGAGGTGGCATTGCGTGTTGTCTATTTTGCACTGTCCACTGAACGTGTGGGGCTTTACTATCGTGCTGAGTCCTCTGTGGTGGTTGACGGTTACATAGACAGTGACTGGGAACACAAAACTGATGCTCATAGTCACACCGGTTACATCTTCCTTGTCGGTGGGACTGTTGACTCTTGGACGAGTGGGAAACAGGGATGTGTTGCATGGAGTTCTAGTGAGGCAGAGTATGTGGTGCTTGGTGCAGGTACATGTGAAAGTGTTTGGATGTCTTGCTTGCTGCAACAGTTGTGTGTTCCCATGCGCTCCATCACTCTGTGCTGCGATAGCCAAAGTGCAAATACAATCATCGAGCACGATGGTATGCATCACTCCCACACCAAGCACATCAACATTGTGCATCATTTGTACGTAGGTGCATTGCTGCTGGAGGAGTTCAGGTTTTTGGGTCGACACTCGTCAGCAACGTGCAGACTTCCTCAGCAGTGACAGGGTCAAAGCGAATATGCATGCTTTTAGTCTGTTGTGCTCTCGTGATGCCCCTGGTTGTCGTGAGTCTTGTGAGTCGGGCCGTATCATGACTTGCATCTTTCCTCATGTGTGTGTGGGTTGTTCGTCTGTGGGACATGGGGGAGTGTTGGTTATGGGTGTAACACATGTAAGTGACCTCTTGACTCTACTCACACACACACATACACACACACACACATACACACACACACACACACACACACACACACACACACACACATCATCATCATCACTGCAAGTGATTGACCTGGATTAGAGCTCTCGGGTGCAACACTGTGACGCATCATGGAGCGCACAGTGGTGTCGACACCATCAAGCTGTCACGTGGTGGCCACAACACCAACATCAGATTTATGGAGAGCTTGATTTCAGTGGTGTTTTATACTGCTTCATTCTATAATGGGAAGCACCTTCACAGGAGCACATGCACCACATACACACATGGTCGATCTGGTTTGCGTTTCTCTCATAGTGCATGCATTAGCTTAGTGAGCCAGGTTGCTGATCCCTCGGGATCATACGCCCGGTTTATATTGGCGTGTGAGAAGCCGCCTGGAGCTCGCTCGCTCCAGGGTCAGGTTCGATCCCTGGTTGGCATCCGGGCCCCACGTCGAGAGCCTCGCGTTGGTGGCCCGGTCAACTGGCACTTATCACTTTGCTCGGGCCTTACTCACTACTTGTTCATTTCTCTAGCCACTACGCAAGAGGGAGCTTCTCTCAATCCATGGTGTCGTGCCTCTCCACTCTCTCGCTTGCTTGCTTGCTTACCACAACAACCTTAGCAACCTACGATGAGGCTATCCTTGTGGTGGTTGACAAATTTCCACAAGCATCGCACTTCATCCTGACAACAACCACCGTCACCGTACAAGGAATAGCACGGCTATTCTAGTCTAGATCCTACGGCTGCACGGCATGTCACGTACCATCATTAGCGACGGAGACTGTCACATCAGGAGCCATTTCTGGCACAAGTTGATGACGTGTAACGGCAGTCAGATCCAGCTATCAACGGCGTTCTATTATCAAGCCGACGCGCAGACGGAGCGGACTAATGAAATGCTCGACAAAAAAAAAAATGCGAGCCGCACAATATTTGGTTGGACAGCAAAACTACCAACCAAAGAACCCGTATACAACTCCACAAATTCCAGTGCAACGGGTAAGAATTCGTTCAAAGTGGTGTACGACAAACTTCCCTCCACACCGATAGGACTCTAAAGCCAGAGCAACACTCTTGCGATTGATATCCACTGACGAGATTTTTCAAGCATCTTGGAATAAACACGACATACCCCCATGAAGACACAAGCAGGTATGAAGCGAGGAGGGGACCAACATCGGAGCGATGATGTGATTAGCGGAGGTGATCGCATCCCACTCATCTCGACGAACATCAAACCCCGAGGACATGATTCTACGAAGCTCAAACCCCAATGGTTGGGACCGTTTGAGATCGAGCGAATGCAAACCCCTATTGTCGCTCGGCTTCGCGTGCCTAATAGCATGGTGATCCACCTTGTCTTCCATATCAGCAAGCTCAAGCACTACGGGGATCCTTGCAGGAACTTCCCCGTCAGAGACGTCGTACCTCTGCCTTATTCAGTTGGACGAGGATACGGAGAACTTGATTGAAAACATCCTCGACCACCGATGTCACACAAAAACAATCGAACATCTGGTCAAGTGGCAAGACTACGACTGGGAACCCTACTGTAGGTAACACTGATTGCTATGACGTGCAAGCAAGGCAACAAGCAGATGGAGAGAGCGACACCATGGATCGAGACAAGCTCACGTTACACAAGAGTGGCGAGAGAACAAAAGTACGTTGGTCAGGAGCTAGCGAGGTGATGAACGACAGTTGACCGGGCCATCCACGCGAGAATCTCGATGTGGGGCCTGGACGCTACCCAGGGATTGAGCCCGATCCTGGAGCGAACGGGCTCCATGCAGCTTCTCACACGCCGGTATAAACCGGACGTGTGGTCCCAAGGGATCAGCAACCTGGTTCACCAAGCTAAAAGCATGCAAAGAGGAAAATCCAACCACATCGACCACGAGCGTATGTGGTGCATGCACTCCCTAGTAATTCTCTCATGTAAGAGCTAATCATCACACACTGAAGAGTACAAGCATGCTTGCAGGCAGGACGGAGCACAACTGAGCTTGCTCCATTCTTGCACCCGGCAGAGATGCAAACAATGCATGGCCCGCAGCATATGCGCCTTGAGCTTCATGTCTGCTTAGTCACCTGTAGTGATGATGCGTGTGAGTGGACAGAGTCAAGAGGTCACTTGCATATCTAACAGGTACAATCAACACTCCCCCATGATCCACAGACAAACAGTCCACACACCACATGAAGCAATGATACACACAACGAGAAGGAGGTGTTCACACCAACCAGGGGAATAACGTGCACACAAGAGGCCAAGTGCATGCACGGCCGCCTTGAGAATTCCACTGCTAAGAGTCTTGTTGAGGAAGTCTGCACACTGCTGACGAGTGCCGACTCAGACAACATGAACTTCCCCTTCGGCAATGCACTCGTGAACAAAGTGGTACTCAATGTTGATGTACTTGGTACGCGAGTGATGCATGCCATCATGCTCAGCGATTGCCTTAGTACTCTGATTGTTGCAGCACAATGTGATGCAACAAATGGGCACACGAAGGTGTTGCAGCAGGCGAGACAACCAAACACTCTCACACGTACCTGCTCCAAGCACAACGTACTCAGCCTCACAAGAACTGCAAGCAACACATCCCTACTTCCCACTCTTCCAAGAGACAACAGTCCCACCCACAAGAAAGATGTAGCCAGTGCGACTACGCGCGTCCGTGTCATGAGCCCAATCACTGTCAGTGTACCTGTCGACAACCACAGAAGGCTATGATCTGTTGCACACTCCTACTTGTGCAGTGGACAGTGCATAGCGGATAACACGCAGTGCTGCCTCAAGGTGCCTCTGACGAGGCTGTTGTGAGAACTGAGTGAGGAAGTTGACCGAGAAGGCCACGTCGGCCCGGGTGGTAGTGGCGAGATACATCAGTGACCTCATCACACTGAGGTAGTCGGTGATATCGACAGGCTCACCCAGCTGAGACGTGTCGAGTGACTTCAGTAGAAACTGACCAGCTGGAGTCATCGGTGTGGACACAATCGGAGTGTCAGCAAGCAAGGAGGCAAAGCGCTTCCCCAGGCTTTGAATGTAGGTAGCCACGTGAACATGCAGAGTGCAACACTGACGGTCACGCTCAAGCTCCATGCCAAGGAACACTTCAGCAAGGCCTAAGTCTTTCATCATGTAGGTAGACTATGAAAGACTCACCGAATCACACCGAGAATTTGGTGAAGACTCACCGTGTCTTCACCGAATTCACTATTGTATGACTGGGTGACGCAATGAGAAGATCATCCGCGTAGACCAGTATGGCCACTAAGGGCTGTGAGTACGGATTCAAGAAGAGTGCCGGGTCGACAGTGCTGTGATGTATCCTCCTCTCACGAGTGTGGAGGTGATCTCCTGGTTCCAGCAGTGGGGGGACTGTTTGAGCCCGTAGAGGGCCTTGCACAGCTGCCAGACCTTGTCGGTCCCATCAACAAAGCCTGGGGGTTGTACCATGTAGATCTCCTCGTCCAATTGTGCGTGCAAGAATGCATTGTTAACATCCATCTGTTCCAGTTTCCAACCGTGCTGAGCGACCAGACTTAGGAGACCTCTAGCCGTGGTGTATCGCCCGACTGGGGCAAACGTCTCATCAAAGTCAATACCTGGGACCTGTGAGAATCTCTTGGCGGTGAGGCGAGCCTTGTACGTGTCGATCGTGCAGTCAAGGTTCAGCTTGCGCCGAAGAACCCAGCGAGCCGAAACGGCCTTGTGACCTGGTGGGAGATCGACAAGCTCAAAGACCTCATGTTCCTTGAGGGTGGTGAGTTCCTCATGCATGGCCTTCTCCCAGCTGTCAGCGTCAGCTGCCCCCCTTGCCTGACGTACAGTGGCAGACTCAGGTGGGAGTGGAGGGATGCCACTCGCTGCAAAGCATGCAGCAACGTACAAAGCAACATGTACCTCAAGGGCACTGTGAAACTCATGAACTAAAAGTGTATAGTCCACAGCTGAGTTGGGATGGACCACACTGACAGCAAGACCAAGTGCATCTAGTCCAGTGGGTCTGGCGACAGAGTCGGCTGCAGTAGAGGATGCATTAGAGCGAGTGTGACGCTTAGGAGGATGTGTGGACTATGAGAGAGAATGCAGCAGGAGGGAGTGAAGCCTCCCTCTGTGAGTATTTGGCTCTGGCCCGGTTGTGGGGACATCAATGACAGGTTGGGATTCTGACTCACTAATAGACGCTGTCGGCTGCAAGGCAGGAGTCGGAGGAGAGTCAGGAACGAGTCATTTGGAAGACTGTACCGGTGTGTCAGCAGACACTGGTGTAGTGCTGAGAGGCACTGACGAGGACTCAGATGAGACAGAGGGAGAAGGTGAGGCGCTGGGAGGCACGTCAGACAGAGAGGATCTAGAGGGAGGAGAGGCCTTAGAGGAGGAAGGGACAATGGAGGAGGACAGGACCGAACCAAGGACAGGGGAGGAGGACGGGACTGAGCCAGATAGCACTGGTGGAGCCCCTGTAATATCAGATGCTGAGACAAACCCACCCCCCCCCCAAGCTGACAAAGCAAGTACAGAGAAGAGGGAGGAGCGACACGGGACAGGTCGAGAGGAAAGACATCCTCAAAGAAGAGGGCGCCATGGGAATCCACAACAGGGGCCCGGTCGGGGTCCCAGAAGTACCACCGAGAAAGGTGCACAGATGAGCACGAGGACTGAGTTCACCGTCACAAAGGGGAGCCAGACAGCTGCGACACACCCCCAGACACGAGCAAGACGGAGGTCGGCATCACGACCGAACCACCGTTCAAACAGGGTGACATGACGAGGGAGGGGACCGTGAGGAACACGGTTCCGAACCCACGTCATGTAGGAAATAGCCTCGAACAAGAAAAGAGGAGAGAGATCAGAGGTACTAAGAAGAGGGCGGACACCGTCAGCAAGAGTTATATTCCAGCGTTCAGAGACGTCGTTTTGTTGGGGTGCAGAAGGAGCCATAGCCTCAATGCACACTCCGCGAGACGTCAGGAAGCGAGTAGTAGGACCCATGAACTTGCCACCATGATCATAGTGAAAGACACGAAGGCGACGTCCACAGGCTAGTTCAGCCTGTGGAAGCCAAGACTCAAGGGTGGAGCAGACATCACTATTTTGTTTGAGGGTAAAGACCCAGCGCATGCGAGAAAAGTCATCAGTAAGACAGAGAACCTAGCGACGAACCCCTCCAAGAACGTCATGAGACGGAGGATCCATGACATCAGCATGCAAGAGATCGAGGGGGTGAGATGTGCGAGTTTCAGAGGTGGGAAAAGGAGACCGATCCATTTTACCTTGAGCAAAGTCAAGGTAATCAGGTGGGCAAGGAACAGGGAATGGAGCGGTATCAAGACCATCTGCGAGAAGCGTGCAAAGCAAGCTGTAAATGGCTACTATGTGAATGTGGCACAAGTGGCGGTGCAAGAGCTGTGCATGTGCAGGAGAGAGAGAGAGAGAGAGAGAGAGAGAGAGAGAGAGAGAGAGAGAGAGAGAGAGAGAGAGAGAGCGAGCAACATGCATGTGGGCAGAGGTAGCAGGAGTGGGAGAAAACATCGGAACACAAAACAAGCGGTCACAGCGTGTGCCCTGCAGCAAGATGCGGCCAGAGGTGTGGTTAGAGACAGATGCAATGCCGTGAGTGGAGGAGAAGTCCATGCCCTGGTCGTCAAGCGCAATGACAAAGACAAGACTTATCTCAAGCGATGGAACATAAAGAACGTCGGGCAAGAACAGTTTCTCCCCTTGGCCCACAAAACGGAAAACACCAACACCCTGAATAGGAAGCAGCTGACCAGAGCCGGTGCGAATAAAGTGAAGAGAGTCAACGGGACGAAGAGATACAAAGAACGAACGAGACGTTTTCATGTGATGGATGGCTCCAGAGTCAAGGATCCAAAAGCCACCCGATGCACGAACAGTAGAGGGGTCACGACTCACAGCAGCAATGGCAGCATGGGGGGAAGATGCTGACCACAGGCAGCAAGATTGCGGGGTAAACCGACAGACTACCAATCCTCAATCCACGGGACATCCACAGAGTGACACCCGAGAACATGACCGGATGCCAGACCACGTAACAACACACGCAAGTGACTCTGACCAGAGTGTCCACTCTCATCTCCCTAATCACGAAGGTGACGCTCGTGGACTGAATGGGAGAGGGCAACATCCAGCTGGCGCTTGTCCTCAGAAGGGTCGGGGTGATGACAACCTTGGTGGAGGGACGCCTGGATGGGTGCATGGGAGAGGCGTGTAGGCACCGAATGGGGGGCCGTAGTAGATTGGTCCCCCATACCCTGGGGGCCACCCCCAAAGGTAAGGGAGCAGAGGTGGTACCGCAACTGTGCTGTAGGCGGCAGCGTCAACTGGAGCAAAAGAGCCGTGGCTGGTGGACGCGGTGGAGGTGGTGGTGATGCGAGAAGAAGATGCAGTGGTACCAGAGGAGCGTGTCCAATGCGCCCGCATAGAAGATGCAGGGCGCTCGTTGTCCGTGGGTGCCGGACACTTCGGTGTTGAATGCCCGCTGGCACCACAGTTCCAGCATCTGACAGTATTAGGAGAAGGCGTGGACGAGTTGGCACCGTTAGAGTTCTTCCCTTTGCCCCGACCGCCTTGCCCGCCTGCACCTCAGCCTCCGGTCCCTTTCCCTCTCCCCTTCCCACGGCCACCTCCTCATTCTGACTGAGAAGGGATATGGCCGAGGTGAAAGGTGAGGATGAGGGGGTGGATGAAAAAGAGGTGGAAGGAAGAGCAGTGGTTGTAGCTGCAACTGCTGCACGATGTATGCGCATGTTTTGGAGGACACTCCACCAGTCGGTGAGGCGCTAGACAGTGAACTCCTAGAGCGCCCCAATGCACGATGGTGCGTCAGCAGGCACAGGTTCAGCGACGAGATGCTCGAGCTTAGACGCTTTGACTTCCTTGTAGATATCGGAAAAATCGGGGATGAGGCTGTTGACAATGGAGAGGACCGTAGGAAGTTGTCCAGGCGCTAATTTACCTAGATCATGCAGGAGGTGGAGACTGCGGGCCCAATACACATCAATATTCTCATCGGCATGCATAGAGAGCGTGTTGAACTGGACGGTGAGCACACTTTGTGTCGCATGTCCAGTGACGGTGGTGCGACGCTTAATGAGTGCATAAGCGCCTATAGGGTCAACGGGTGTGTGATGAGTTGTATTAGCATTGTAGGAGCCGATCTTTTCAGTGAGGGCGTCAGGTCCAGCACGGATGAGAGCACGCACAGCACGTGTGGATTCAACATCTGTGGACACAAAAGGAGGGTTTGCAGAGGGGTTTGGCTCGTGGTAAAACTCCCACAACTGCTCGTCTTGTGCCCAGGCACTAAAACAAATCTCCTAGGACTGAAAGGTGGGGATGGTGGCAAAGTGTGGTGGAGCTGAATTAAAGTCAGGCTTGTGATGTGTGGGCTGTGCGAGATCTTTGGCTGCAACAGTACCTGTGGCAGCTGCGACAGCAAGAGGGTCAGAGGTGAGAGAGCCAGTGGCGGTTGATGCGGAAGCGGTTGAAGTAGAGAAAGCAGTAGTAATGCCAGCAATGGCAGACACAGAGGGCGTGGAATACACGACAGGCTGCAGGCAATTGAGGACCAAATCAGCGATGTGATCATTGAAGGTTTCCTGATCGCCCTGTACAGAGCGATGTTTTTCTTCAGCAATCCTCTATGTAGTGAGAGCTGCATGGAGAGCTGCTCGCTCTTGACGTAGCTCTTCCTGTGCTGCAGCATACTGATCATCATCAGTAGGCATGGTGAGGCGCTAACCTGTTCCCGGTAGAGTTTTCCCTACCCCAGTGGGCATGGGAATGTAAGATAGGTGGATCTCGTGTGATGTCACTGTAGCATTGCAATGAAGGTGGACACACACACATTCCACAGTGGAGGGGAAAAGAGAGAGCACGAAGACCAAGAGATGGGTAGATAGGAGCTCACCAAAGCTAGCACCGCAGAGCAAACAGAGGTGGAATTGTGGCTGGCTGTTATTGTAGCAACGATGACAGCCATACAGGAGGTGGTGGAGACGATGAGGCAGGCGACTATAGCAAGGGCAACACTTGTGAGGATGGAGACGGCTGCTGTAGCTATGACAAGAATGTAAACTTGGTGCCCTAACGATAAGGAATCAACAGCAGAAGATGCCTGAGTCATGGATGACAGGATGGAGACGGCAACACTGGAGAGGGTAGTGGCAGCTGTTGCTGCTGCAGTTGATGATGCTGCAGCTGCTAAAGAATTGGCAGCGGTAGCAATTTGCGTGGTGATGTTGACAGTTGCGGCTGCAAGTGGTCCTAGGTTCACGGTGGCAGCAGTGTAAGCTTCAACAGCTCTACTAGCAGTGATCCTAGCGGGTGCACGAGCAGCACATGCTATGGCAGCAAAGGTGGAGGCAACAACAGAACTAGAGACAAGAGCTCCTTCCTGAACATAGAAAATGTCAGAGGATCCTGAAGATATAGTGGCTGCTTGGGAGGCGGCAGGGGATGGGAAACAACATGAGGCTGTGGGTCTATGAGCTGCCTCTGCAGATGCTGCTGGTGCTACTGGCATCAACGGTGCCGTGCCAGGAGCGACACGCTGACTCTGCTGACGCATTCTACGGGCAATGGAGGAGTTTACAGGCGATGGAGGACGACGTTGATTGCATTGTGGCTCCATTGCTAGAGTGTTTTGTACGCTCGGTGAGTCGTCGGAAGTTGACAGACAATAGGCAGCGTACTTGTTTACATCAGCTCAGGCATCCTGGTCTGTTGGGTCGTAGTCCTCACTAGGGTGGTACCTCGGCCTGTCGCAGTGGCGCGGTGACCACACCTCCAATCCCGCTTGGTATGCGAGATCCTCGTGGCGTGCGATGGCCTCGTCAATGCGTGCACATTCATGCCACCCCCTCGACGAGGTGGGTGTGGGGTCAGCATTAGGCGACGAAGCCAAGGTGCTGGTTCAGGCCGCAGGTGCGGCTGCTACTATTGTCGCTGTGCAAGGAGATGGTGAACTCCGTCCTGGTGGTGCGCATGAGATAGAAGCGTCGTAGGCGTGTGATGGAGGATCCAAGTAGCAGTGTAGCCAGAAGATGTGTGGTAGCTGAGAGAGAGTTGAGTGCTGGGAAGTAGTGCAGCAGAAGAACCGCCGGTCAGCAAGAGTGTGCAGAGCGTCGTGTGGTGAGCTGTGAGCTGGGTGGCGGGAGGGATGCGAGAGCGGTTGGCAGAAGACATCGCTGATGTGGCCGTAGCACGGCCACAGCGCACGGGTGTAGACAGCAACGGAGAATGCTGTCGTTGTTTTCGTAACCACGGCGGAGACGTGCGAGCACTTTGAAGAGAAGCGCTGCAGAAGTGGCTGCAGCACGGCCAAAACTGACTCGTGCAGCGGTGGCAAATGCAAGTGCTGCTTCGTAAGTCTGTCACATGGGCAGTTGCAAGAAGGCGGTTGCGATGGACCTGGTTGGTCAATGGGAGATGTGCAGCAACGAAGAAGGACGCAGCTTCTACTGTAACAATGGCTGAGATCGTGTTGACCACCGTGTGATTTGCGGCTACACGGAGTGACGCCACGGAGACTGCAACACGGTCGAGATTAGGCCGACTGCTGCGGAGAAGCGCTATAGCTCTCGATGCAGCCAAGTCGAGCACAGGTGCGACCGGCTGCGTGAAGCACGGTTACAGTGGATGTGTGCGGCTACTGCAGTAGGTGATGTTGCAGTGGCCGGACCCACGACCTAAACGCGTGAATGGCTTGCGCGGGATCGCCCGCCACGTAGACGTGACCCGAGGCCTCTGGATTGTGGTAAGGAGGAGAGCTTTCCTCCTACTCTGATTCCATTTGGTAACACTGATTGCTATGACGTGCAAGCAAGCAAGCAAGAAGGTGGAGAGAGCGACACCATGGATCGGGGCAAGCTCACGTTACACAAGAGTGGTGAGAGAAACAAGTGCGTTAGTGAAGAACTACCGAGGTGATGAACGATAGTTGACCGGGCCACTCACGCGAGGCTCTCGACGTGGGGCCTGGACGCCACCCAGGGATCGAGCCCGACCCTGGAGCGACCGAGCTCCATGCGGCTTCTCACACACCGGTATAAACCGGACGTGTGGTCCCAAGGGATCAGCAACCCGATTCACCAAGCTAAAAGCATGCAAAAAAAAGCAAAACTCAACCACATCGACCACGAGCGTACGTGGTGCATACACTCCCGTGGTGCATACACTCCCTAGTACCGTACTGATGGGTACATTCGTTCAAAATAACTATCTTTGTTCTCCCATCCGTCCTGTAAAAAATTATGCCTAGTTTGAGCGAATCACTTGTGAAATTCCAACTTCAAAGTCGTTTTTGCCTATTGTGTTGTTGAAGAAATTATGGGAAAACACGGGTTCAAGTGTGTCACCGACAAAGGCACTTCATGACTGAAAACGAAAAAAGATTAAGAAAATGGTACATGACCAAATCTGCCTACACTGGGACTATAGCGTCATCCGCTTCAACCTCCATGCTCGCATTGAACAGTGCGCTCCCGGGTGCCACCGCTTCTTCCGCGGCAAGCTCGCAGAAGCTGCTGTCCAAGCAGCGGTTAAAACGACATGCATCCCATGCGTGCTTGACTAGCTCTGTGTTCTCACTAAGCTTCAGCCATGATTTCAGCACCCAACTTAAGCCTAGGTTGCGCATTCTACCCATGCCTAGGTCAACCTTGCTCTTCTGGCCATTAGCTAGGCTTGTGCGCACTTTGGCTGCATGCCAGTCATGGTACAATGTCTCAATGTGTGCCTTCAGTAGTCTCTGCACGCCCACATCCACGGGTTGCGCTTTGGATGCGCAACCCGCGGACGGGTTGCACATCCAACCCTTCATTTGTCTCTGCCCGTCTCCACCGAAAGACATGCAGAGAACATCGGTGCGCATCTCATGGGAGACGGGCAGTGGACATCGGACGGCTGCGCGACATCCACTCCACGTACAGACGTGCGTTCGAACTTCGAAAGTTCAAACTCCGTCTGTCTGAAGGGTCGACCTCGTGCGGCACACCGGACGTGAACTAGTGGGCGAAAATGAAAATGTCCCTTTTATCGATGTACCCCATTGAACGGGCACCTAAGAAATTAAAAAAGGGGCAAAAGTAGGAGAATATGACAATCACTGAATTGGCGTCCAAAGAATGAGCGAATGTACCCATCAGTACGGTTATTCTCACTAGCGTGTCTATCAGGTACAATCAACACCTACGACATCCTCTGAAACGTCGATCATCTAATCGATGGCTGTTGTCGCAGTAATTGGCCTACGTCTGGTTACTCACAAGGGCGTCACGTCTCAAACAGGGGGATGTATTACATCCCTGATGTAGAGGAGTCCCTAAAACGCGTCCCTAAAATGTAGAGGAGTCCCTCAAATCCCTAAAGTGGGCATTTATGCCCTTACATTTATAGTCCACCGCGCGTCCACCTTAAGATTTTTACGCCGATCGGCTGAGGGTATGTTGGCCACCTTCCTTGACCTTTGGTGTTTCGTCCCACAACAATGAGAGGAGTTCGACCACTTTCTTCAATGGTGGACATATTGTTTACGAAATTTATCTAAGTTTTGATTTGGTGTGGTCGACTTCTCGAACCGTCTGGACTTTTCTAAAGGGCAGTTCGACCTCAGGGCCGCGTTTAATGAAGCGGCTCCATAAGGCAGCCCCTTTCGCTTTATCGTCAACGAATGGGCCCCGACGGCCGATCTCATCAACCGTGGAGCCCTGGCGTTTGATCTCAGTGACAACCGGGCCCTTCGAACGGATCCTGCTTGTCACAATGTCGATCCGGCGAAGTCCATTGTTGTCGCAAACCCTTGACCGACCAGAGCGAAGGCCGAGTCATCTCCAGAAATTTCTCGGCGTTCAACCTTTTGTATTCAAACTTCCTTTCTCACACTGGTTTGCCTTGTTAAAACACGTTTTCCACTTGGTGCTCGACGACTAGATGATTTCCTTGCTGAACTGCAGACCCATGCAGCGGGATGAGTCCTTGTCACGCTCAGGAGTCACCTGCTGGTACAGCAGCCGGCAAAGTCGATTACCGAGGGTTTCCGTCGGGCCCTTGCGTTGGTCGCCGCCCCGATCCGGGCTCCCTTGCTGATGGATCCGACAATGCGGGTCCTCGTGTTGGGACATCTGACAAACCCGGACCCTTAGGTCAATTTATCCTTTTCTAAAAGCACGGCTAGATATTCTCGAAGCCCCCCCACTTCTCGACGGAGCTTCTCGAAGCGAAAATTCACAGCGTGACCTTGCACACGTCGCTCGGCTCGAGCGTCAAAGACCCAACATATGCCTCATTGCGATTCTTGTCATTGAATGTATGTGCTCATCTTTTTCAACATTAAAAATCGAATTACAGTTAATGATTAATAAAAATCATCCATTTTTCCAAATTCGCGTATCTTCTCCTGCGTGGCACCTCATCCCTGTGAACAACCCACGTTCCGTTTGGTGTAATAGGGGGCATGGTTTATGTTTGGACCTTATTAAAAGTTGAATTCCCCTGGTTTTAGAGGTTTAGAAACTGGAGGGTGTTTCCCCTCTTTTAGGAACCGTTTCCAAAGTTCAATAATCAAAGGATGGGGCCGGACCATTGAATGATGTCGAAATTCAGGTTTAAGAGACCTAATCATGGAAGTGTGGGCGCGCAACGTTGGTTCAGCCGAAACGAGGTGGTACTCGCGAATTCCCTTGTTTCCGTTCTTACCCTGATTTAAGGCCTGGAGCTGTCGAGGTTGTAGGTCGTTGGGCTGCTGGGCTGTGATTCTCTTGTCGCACGAGCGCGATTCACCCGGGAAGTTGCGTGACGGAGCAGGAAATTGAGGGCCTCAAACTGATAACCACCTCTGGCCAATGCCCATACTTGGACCCAGGGGGAAGAAAAGGCAGTCCATCCGTCGTGTTTTTGGAGCTTGATATAACCGCTTTATCCATGCCAAGAATGTATGTAGAGTTGAGTTCATCGCTGAAAGGAGCTCCCAAATTTCTCATTTATGACATCATTTTCCCCTCTTTCTAGTCGTAGCGCGCCTTAACCGTGGTGATTATGACATGGCAAGGAGCTTGACCCGAATGCAAGGACTGCGGTCTAAATTGTTTTACAAGACGAAAACGTTGACAAAAAGGTTTGCTTTTGTATGTCCACTCTGAGATCACAAACGGATGCCTTCGGCTCTTTTGAGAAGATCCAGTTCTCCATTTGATGTCGTTACCCAAAAACCCGACATCAGGCGCGCATTAACTCACCAACGAACCTTTAACAGGCCGACCGGAGTATCCTCTCCATCCCTCGTGTCATGCTTTGTCTGCAGCGCTGGAGACGGAAAGGTTTTGGACGTTTCCGTTGCTCAGCTGCGTTGAGCTGGACGACAACCTTACAACGCATAGATCCAAACGGCGGTGGGCTCCCATTCGCGCTACCAGGTCGAGGCCTTGCGTTCTTGAACACTGCAGCGGGTTTACAGCTCCTATGAGCTCTGAACCCTGTCGATATATAGATGGGTTCATATTGCAAACGGGAGGAGAAATTCGCTTCAACATTGACCTAGTGCTCTCCCTGCTTAGCTAGATCGCGACGGTTTTCCGTGCGCGATCCAACACGGGGTACAAATCCGCATTCCAGCGCGATTGATCCTCCCCACAGCTGTCCGCCACCCTAGCCCACGGCTGTCGAGCGCGTTAGTCGGACAGTTGCATGGTCTGATCCCGGATGACTTTCCGGCGCAGTTGCCAGACAACGTCCCTGGGCGCTCTTCACAACCGAGGCGCGACTACTCGTCTCCCTGACGTCATTTCTCGGACCGCATTGCATACCCTTGCCCCTAACCTCCCTCCATGCCTCATGCTACCACAACAGAGGCTTCGACGTCCCCGAGCTTGTCTTCGTACTTTCACATCCCCGAGTTCAGTTACTCTAGTGCTTTCCAAGTTCAAGGCACACCATTCCTTCCGCAATTGCACTCCTGGTGTGTTTCTCAGGGAAGGCGTGCTCCACTGTCTTCGTTTTTTCTCACCGTCGTCTATTGCCTTCAACATTCGCCATTCTTGCCCTACCTCAGCTCAAACCCACGTGCAAGGGCTACACCGCCAGATCACCATGGCAGAAGTGACGTGCACGTCTCCCAGTGGCCGGCCTGTCTCTGATCCCTACCCGCTCACGTGCTTTCTAGTCGTGCTGCCAGACGGGACTGTCCGCCTGTACGACTCTGACGGCCTCACAGTCGCCCACGTCCTGGCGGACAACCCGCCCGGCTGCGCCCTGCTGACTGTGCCGCCCGGCGCCGCCTGCCAGATCGGTTCGGCGCTCCCGCCTAACCACCTCCTCGCACCCGACGGCACGTATTACGTCACCCAGACCTCCCCGCGGCGCACCCACGGATGGATGTCCTCATCGCCTACTCGCCCCACCAGGAGCAAGACGTCACCTCGCGCCGCGTCGTTTGCCGGAGCCTACTCGTTCTCAGCGTACGGGAGGCGGCAAGAGTCGCCAGGTGCAGCCCGGTCCTCCAGCGCGCAGAAGCCGAAGCGCAACGCCATCCTGGACGAGGTGAGATTATGATCAGCCCGTCACAGCAGAATGTGGCATAAAGGGTGCGGCGCATGCTGCCAAAACGCAACCCCCC